>CAMOHE010051978.1:0-16578 GCA_946598075.1 Artocarpus hirsutus
TTTCTATGATGGTTTTATGATGATTTTTCATGAAGTATTATTATAGAAGTTTTAAGTTATGAAAGTTTATGCATGTTTTGATGATAATGTTTTTCAAAGCATGAAAGTATAAGTATGTATATGTATCACCTAAATAATTGTTGCACACCCAATGATATGTTATGATATGTTTATGTTTATGATGTCATGTTTGGTTTGGGATTTGCAACCCCTCTCTTCTCATGACGGCGCGCCTATGATGATGTTATGGTGCAATACTTGGGCCCTTAAGATAAAATGAATAAAGTTTTAATATGGTTGATGAAATGAAAGATATGTTCCTATGAAAATGTGCCTAGTGCACTATTATGATGATGATAATGATGAAGTTGATGATGTTCATGAAATTTTTTTAAGTTGTGAGAATTACAATGTACTTACTAAGCATTAGCTTATTCAAGTTTTATATCATGTTGCAGATAAGGGTAAGAAAGTTATGGAGTAGGCGGAGGACACTGGCAGGCGTGTGAGCTAAGGAAGATGATTTGCAAATGGAAGAACGCCATGGAAAGAGATTTTTATGAAATGAGTTTGATTTTTGATTCCGAATATGTTTATGATTTTTGAATTTTAAGGATATGTCTTAAAACTATTAAGAATGTTGTTTAATCTAATTTTAATTATTTTATAAATTTTCTTCCGTATTTGAAATTTTAAAACTTGTTTTAAAAAGAATTTTTTTTTTGTTCGGCCTGTCGATCACTATTGGTCAGACTGCCGAATAATTTTAATCGACCTACCGAATGCCAAGTTTCGGCCTGCCGATCTTGTTAATTTAAAAACCCCATTTTGCAAAGCCTTGGGCGACCTGTCGATGGATGGCCTTCGGCTTGCCGGTCGAGTTCGGCCTGCCGATATCCAAAGTTTGGCCTGCCAAAATGTGTTCAAGGAATTTTATTTTTATTTTCAAAGGTTAATTTAATTTTCAATGATATAGCAAACTATTTACAGCATGTTTATGGAAAAGTGAATTGTTATAAATAAGTAATTTAGAAATTTTTGTAAATTGTATAAAAATATAGATATATATATGTATATACGGATCCTGGGAATGGTTTTCCAAACTATGATTTCAAATATATGTTTTAATTTATAATAGTTTTGCTACAATTAATGGTTTAATGAATAAATGTAACGACATCTGTGACGTCCGAAAAGGGGGCGTTACACTTTTAGTGTGTGATGTTTTAGTATATCTAAATGATTTTATTTGGTGATGAGAATTTTTGGAGGTACTGTATTGTATGTTAAAAAAGTTGTCATATGAATTTTAGAGTCATAGTAATTTTATTTAATTTATTGGATTGTCATATGAATTTTAGAGTCATAGTAATTTTATTTAATTTATTGGATTATGTTAATTGTATGAAACTCACTGTTCAATATGATGTAGATTGTTTTGTTCCTGTTGTCCTATGCATGTTATGGTTTGTTTTGGATTTTATTTAAAAGTGATTCTTGGATATGTCATAGTTTATCTGTCTATTATATGTGTTAATTTTTGTGGATTTTTCTACAGCCTTAATAATGTGATAAACGAGCCTGAGTATAGAGTTGCTCACTATTTTGTATTGTTGGTAGATTTTGTGTTGTATGTTGTATGACTTGTTTTAGATGCCAAATGAAGTTTTTATGACCAATAAAAAATCATGGTAATATTTTTATATGTTAACTTTGTTCTTGCCAAATTTGGTGCCCTAATTGTGTGTGAATGTTAAGTTATGGAGTTATGAATTCTTAGTGGACAGGAAGCGTTTGTGTTGATAGTTTTATTTTAATGTCTTAAGGTTAATGAAACATATTATAAATTTATGTTTTCAAGAGAGGAATGCATGTGTGATGTTATATGGAAATGGATGTTATGTTGTGGTGATTAATTCATGGAAAATATATGTTAATTGTTATTTTTAAATGAATGTATGACATGAACACAATACAAAGCGAGCACATCGAGACCGCGGCATCGTCACCCACGAATTAAGGATAAGTAAGCTATGCAAGTAAGTACATTCTCACCTACAACATGATGTAGTTTATGAAAAGATTGGAATTTATGTTCATGATGATTTCTACGAAGATTCTTTGATGGTTTTAATTGATGTTTTATTATGACAGATTGATTTATCAAAAATTATGCATGTATGATGATGACGTATTTCAAAGTATGAAGGTATAAATATGTATATATATGTATCACCTAAATAAGTGTTGTACACACAATGTTATGATATGTTATGTTATGATGTTATGTTTGGTTTGGGATTAGTTACCCCTCTCTTCTCATGACGGCGCATCAACAATGATGATAATAGTGCAACACTTGGGCCCTTAAGATAAAATGAACAAAGTTTTTAATATGGAAAATGTAATGAAAGATATGTTCCTTATGAAATTGTGCTTAGTGCTCTTTTATGATAATGTGCATGATGATGATGTTCATAAAATGTTTTAAATTGTGAGATATAAATGTACTTACTAAGCATTAGCTTATTCAGTATTGTATCATGTTGTAGATAAGGGTAAGAAGATAACAGATTAAGTGGAGGGCAATGGAAGGCGTGTGAGTTATGCAAGATGGAGTGAAAACAGAAGGCGCCAAGAAAGAAGTTTTAAAACTTATGAACTATGTTTTATATTTTTTTAATTATTTCTTTTTCAGTATATTTGTCTTCCGCACTTTGAGGTATTGGAACTCGTTTTAAATTAATTTTTAATTTTTTTGCCAGTCGGTCGGCTTGTCAACCATTACTGGTCAGACTGCCGATGAAATATTCAGCTTGTCGATTGCCCTGTATCGGCCTGCCGATTTTATTGATTTTGAAACCCTGTTTTGCAAAGCCTCGGACGGCCTGCTGATGGTTGAACATCGGTCTGCCGATCGAGTTCGGCCTGCTGAAGTCTCAAGTTCAGCCTGCTGAACTGTGTCTACAGATTTTAAAGATGTTTGAAAAAAAAAAGTTAATTCAATTTGCAATGGTATTGGCAAACTATTTAAAATATGTTTATGATTAAGTAATTTATTATAATCGATTAAGTTATTAAATATTGATATGTATATATATATATATATATATATAAAGTGCATGCATGGATCCTGGGTATATTTTGCCAAATAAAGTTTTAAATCGTATGGTTTATTATTAAACTTAAAGGTATTAATGAGTGAATGAAATGATATATGTGGCGTCCGAAAGGGGACGCTACAGGCTTTGGTATCAGAGCAAATTTCTATTTTCAATTCATATCGTCACACGTCAGTCCAAGTCCTCCAAATTAGTTTGTTTTAAAGTTAAATGTTAAGATGTAAGCATGATGATAAGTATAAGATTTAGTTGCCTAATAAGTAATGCCCTAGTAGTGGAAACCTGTCTCATAAATTAGAAGATTATTCTTAAGCTCCTAATTCTTTTAGGAAACCAATGATGGACGGCCATAGAAGAATGCAAACTTGTACCTAGACCAACGAAAGGTTGATGATGATGATTACTGAGCTGCAAAGGCAGTTGGAGGAACAAAGAAGAGAAATTGCTGAATTAAGGGCCAACGGCCACAACGGTGAACGACGAGGCAATGACGTGCCTCCTCCTCCTCCTCAGCCACAAGTTAATGAAGTCCCAGCTCTTGCTGATGAACCCAAAGCAGCCTATCTAGAACCCTTACTAGTCAAATGGAAGAGCGTTAAGCCAGCGTACTTCGAAGGTTCTAAGGATCCACTAGTCGCACAAGGATAGCTAAAGATAATTGAGGCCACTCTAAGACTCATGGGCTTTACAGATAACGAGAAGGTTCTTTGTGCTTCTTACTGCCTCACCATGGAGGCCAAGATTTGGTAGGACGGAATTGAACAGAGCAGGAATGCTGATGAGATGACATGGGATGACTTCGTTCATGAGTTCAACACGAAGTTTTTCCACATGAACATTACCAAGAAGCACTACGATGAGTTTGAGAACCTACACCAAGGAGACATGTCGGTTATCGATGTAGTGGCAAAATTTGATCATTTAGCTCGTCTTTGCCCAGGGATGGTTAGAAATGAAAGTGAAAGGGTCAGAAGGTTGATCAGAGTTCTCAGGCCAGAGATTGTTGCAATTGTTGATGGGGCAAGTCCACCTAGAAACCAGGAGTAGGTTGTTTTGAGGGCCCAACATGCTGAGTTCCACCTGTCAAAGCTAAGAAGAAATCAGCCTTAGTCTAGTCAACCAGCAAGTATTGCAAACAAGTAGAATCACCCTCTATATAGAAACAACAGTAACAACAACAACAGCCAACACTGGAGAAATAACAAGAGAAGGGCAATTCTCAGAACTATCAGGGCTAAGGCAACAAGAGACATAATGGCGGCTAACCCAATAACAACTATAGGCAGTATCAATCATGCACCAAATGTGGACGGAAACATCCTGGAGAATGCCATATGGAAACAAACCAATGTTTTATCTGTGGATGGGAAGATCATTTTGCCAATAACTGCCCCAACCAAACAAATGCTCATGCCCAACAGAGAGCTCCTCAAGCCCAGCTCCATTAGATGCAAGCCTCTTTAGAAGGACCATTGATAAGCCTAGGGAAGACTTGAAGCCCCACCTACTAATGCTCGCATCTATGCAATGACAAAAGAACAGGTGGCTGCAAAAACCTCTAATGTGGTCACAGGTTAGATCTCAAGTCTTTCTATTAATACATATGTCCTCTTTGATACGGGTGCCACACATTCATTTGTATCGTCGTCTTTTGCTAAGAATTAGGGGTTCGTTTAGAGCCCATGAGACAGGAATTCACTACGACACTACCCTCCGGGGAAGTCATGATATCTACGCACTGTATACATATTGTTCCCCTATGGATTTCTAAAAGGGAACTTTTCGTCGACCTTATCGTGATTGACATGTATGACTATGATATGATTCTTCGAATGGATTTTTTGAGCAAGTACAATGCTTCCATTGAATGCCAAAAACAAAAGGTGATCTTCCAACTAGAAGGTGAACAGAAGTTCGTGTATGTGGGCGAGTCGAGAAAGAAACCGAGTATGTTTTTGTCAGCTATGAAAGCAAGGAAGTTGTTAGCAAGCGGCTGCATGGGTTACTTGGCGAACATTATAGACAAAAGACAGGAATAAAAGACAAGGATTGAAGACATGGCAGTGGTATGAGAATTCTTAGAGGTGTTTCCAGATGACCTACCAAGTTACCCCCTGATAGAGAGATTGAATTTGACATCGAGCTCGCTCCAAGCACCAACCCAATTTCGAAGGCACTATACAGAATGGCCTGAGCAGAGTTGAAAGAGCCTCATTCTTAACTAAAGGAACTGCTCGACAAAGGCTTCATCAGGCCTAGTCACTCACTGTGGGGAGCTCCGGTTGTATTCGTCAAGAAGAAAGATGGCTCTATGAGACTCTACATCGACTATAGAGAGCTGAACAAGGTGACGATTAGAACAAGTACCTGTTGCCTCGAATCGATGACTTGTTTGATTAGCTAAAAGGGTGCATCTGTGTTCTCAAAGATTGATCTATGGTCGGGATATCACCAGTTGAAGATTAAAGAAGGAGACATCCCAAAAACAGCCTTTAGAACAAGTTATGGTCTCTAGGAGTTTGTGGTTATGCCTTTCGGTCTAACGAATGCACCTATAGCCTTCATGGATCTCAAGAATTGGATATTCAAGGATTTCCTCGATAAATTTGCCGTTGTGCTTATCAATGATATTCTTGTTTATTTGAAGAGTCAAGAAGAACATGTGGAGCATCTAAGTATTATGTTGGAGACATTAGGAAGACACCAGTTATATGCAAAATTCTCCAAGTGTGAGTTCTGGCTTGATAGAGTGTCTTTCTTAGGGCATGTAACATCAAAGGAAGGGATAGTGGTGGACCCTGCTAAGGTAGAGGCTGTTCTCAACTGGAAACAATCGACAAATTCAAGTGAGATAAGGAGCTTATTGGGCCTAGCTGGTTATTATCAGAGCTTTGTAGAAGACTTCTCCAAGATAGCAATGCCACTCACGAATCTAACCTGCAAGGAAAAGAAGTTTGAATGGACAGAAGCATGTGAGAGGAGTTTTCAAGAACTGAAGAAGAGGCTAATGACAGCTCTAGTTTTGGCCATTCCGGAAGGAAGTGATGGATTTGTGATTTAAAGCGATGCATCTAAGATGGGCCTTGGTGCAGTCCTAATGTAGAATGACAGAGAAATTACCTATGCATCGAGACAATTAAAGGACTATGAGAAGAACTATCCTACTCATGATCTCGAGTTAGCATCAATTGTTTTTGCATTGAAAAAATGGTGCCATTACTTATATGGGGTCCAATGCAAGATCTTCACCAATCATCAAAGTTTAAAGTACGTCTTCACTCAGAAGGACCTGAACATGAGACAACAGAGATGGTTAGAATTGGTGAAGGATTATGATTATGAAATCTTGTATCACCTTGGAAAGGCTAACCGAGTGGCTGATGCTTTGGATAGGAAGTCAGTGGCTACATTGATGTCATTACAAGCAATGTCTCAGCCTTTAAGAAACGAAATTCTAGACTTTCGTTTGGAACTTGTCATAGGCCAGTTATCTGCACTCACTCTTGCTCTAGCGCTGCACGATGAAATTCAGAGTAAGCAAGATGAAGATGTAAGCTTCGCAAGGATTAAGCAGGAAATGAAAGAAGGGAAATGTGAAGAGTTTCATATTACAGATGACAAAACTTTATACCTCAAGGACCGCTTATGTGTTCCCAATGTTGACAGCCTAAGGGAAAGAATTTTGGTAGAAATTCATGACACTCCTTATTAATTCATCCAGGTGCAACAAAGATGTATAATGATCTAAAGGACAACTTCTGATGGTTTTGACGTTGCTGTGTATGTGAAGAAATTTTTGACATGCCAGCAAGTTAAAGCTGAATACCAACGACCTGGCGGTGATTTACAGTCAATCTTGATACCAAAATGGAAATGGGAGGATATTGCGATGGAATTCATTACGGGAATGCCCAGGACTGTGAATGGTTATGATGCTATTTGGGTTGTTATGGATCGACTGATGAAGATGGTGTATTTCATTCCTATCAAGATTACTTACTCTATGAAACAGTTAGCGGGACTCTATGTCAAGGAGATTGTACTAGTGCATGGAATTCCTAAGTCTGTCATCTCAAACCGTGATGGCAGGTTCACATCCAAATTCTGGAAAAGTGTATAGGCTGCAATGGGAATCAAGTTGTATTTCAGTACCGCTTTTTATCCTTGGATAGATGGCCAAACGGAGAGGACAAACTTAATCTTAGAAGATATGCTTCAGACTTATACTTTCGACTTTAAGACCAGCTAGTGTAAAGTGTTATTGTTAGCGGAGTTCGCTTACAACAACAGCTACCAGGCGACAATTGGGATGGCACCTTATGAGGCTCTATATGGGCGAAAATGCAAGTCACCTATATGTTGGCATAAAGCTAGTGAAAAGAAGATGATGGAAAGGATTGACGCTGAAAAGATTGATTTTGTCAACGAAACTAAATGATTAAGTTAATTCAAAATAGAATAGAGACCGCTCAAAGTCGTTAGAAGAGTTATGCTGATAAAAGAAGAAGACCATTAGAATTTGCTGTAGGCGAATTTGTATTCTTAAAAGTTGCATCAATGAAAGGAGTTATGAGGTTTGGGAAGATAGGCAAATTGAGCCCAAGATTTATTAGGCCTTATGAAATTGTGAAGCGGATAGGCAAAGTAGCTTATTAGCTGAGTTTGTCTTCAGAAATGTCTACAATGCATGATGTGTTCCATGTTTCAATGCTCAAGAAATATGTCCCAGACCCTAGCACGTGATTGACCCACAAGTGATCGAGATACGAGAAGACTTGAGCTATGAGAAAAAGCCAGTGGAGATACTTGATCGCAAAACCAAGACCTTGAGGAATAAAGAAATTTCATTGGTCAAGGTGCTATGGCAAAATCACCAAGTGAAAGAAGCCACATGGGAATGCAAAGATGACATGAGAACTAAGTATCTATAACTGTTCTGAGTTTCGAGGATGAAACTCTTATAAGATGGGGAGAATTGTAACACCCATCGAATTTCATGTAACAAATGAGTAACGTTGTAATGTAATTTCCTTAATGATATATGATATAATGTTACTTACTATTTTATATTAAGTACTATGGCAGGTGACGGTCATGTGAAATTGTTGTGCTCAAGTGTTCATGTTATTTACGATGTATGTTTAATTATAATTTAATAATAAATTAATGATTTGTTAAATTTTAGTGTGTTAAGGTAGATCGGCAGGCTGAACCTTCAAGTTCGGCAGGCCAAATTGTCCCTCAAGGAACGGCAGGCCGATGGAATTTAATCGGCAAGCCAGACCTCATGCATTCTACAGGCCGAACTGTGCGGTCGATAGGCCGATGACAACTGACAAGCAGTTAGCTGAAATCTCCCAAAATTTGTGACAAGGATGATTATGTGATTGAATAATGATTGTTGATTGATTGGCATATTTTTGGGTTAATTTCTTCATTTTAGGAAATGAAATGTTTGACTTTTAGTTGATTGGATTAATTGATTATGGTTTCCTCTTTTAAAAAATTGCAATATATGCCAAGAGAATCAAATGAATTTGACTTTCCCAAATTCCCTCCATTTTCCACGAGTATTAGCCTAAGAATAGTAAAAAAAAAATTTCTAAAATTAAAGAGAAAGTATCTCTCCCTTTTTACGCCATTTTCATTTTTACATAAACACACACTCTTTCTCTCTCTCTCTCACCCTCTCTCTTCTTCACGTTTTTCACCTTCTTCTCTCCCTCAATTCTCCTACAAATATTTGAAAGAAATATTGAAACTTCGTTGGGGTAAATTCGAAGGAAGTTTGAGAAGAATTTGTTCTAAGTTAAGAACTCAATTTTTTTGGTATTTCTGAAATTGTAATTCCCTTCCTTAATCCGACTACTATAACTTTTCTAAGAATCTCTGTTCGCTCTAAAATTTAAATATGTTATTCATGTATGTGTTATGTGATGTTCCTCCAAATTTAACATTAAATGGATTTTTCTATGATAAGTTTTGAATTTTCTTCTCTCTGCCACTCATAGTAAATTATTGTTATTTGGTTGTGTAGCACATATATATAGGTGTTGTACTTAATGCAAATGAATGCTATTTTTCACGAAATTTGGCAAATATGTTCATGTAAATGTTAAGTTTTGGATTGAAAATTTTGGTGATGATTTGATGAATATTTTATGTGATAAGCTAGGTTTTTAGATTGTTTTATCGGTAAATTGTTGAACTTTTAGTGTGTGATGTTTTAGTATATCTAAATGATTTTATTTGGTGATGAGAATTTTTGGCAATACTGTATTGTATGTTAAAAAAGTTTTCATATGAATTTTAGAGTCATAGTAATTTTATTTAATTTATTGGATTATGTTAATTGTATGAAACTCACTGTTCAATATGATGAAGATTGTTTTGTTCCTGTTGTCCTATGCATGTTATGGTTTGTTTTGGATTTTATTTAAAGGTGATTCTTAGATATGTCATAGTTTTATGTGTCTATTATATGTATTAATTTTCGTGGATTTTTCTACAGCCTTAATAATGTGATAAATGAGCCTGAATATAGAGTTGCTCATTTTTTTGTATTGCTCGAAAATTTTGTGTTGTATGTTGTATGACTTGTTTTAGATGCCAAATGAAAATTTTATGACCAACAAAAAATCATGGTAATATTTTTATACGTTAACTTTGTTCATGCCAAATTTGGTGCCCTAATTGTGTGTGAATGTTAAGTTATGGAGTTATGACTTCTTAGTGGACAGGAAGCGTTTGTGTTGATAGTTTTATTTTAATGTCTTAAGGTTAATGAAACATATTATAATTTATGTTTTCAAGAGAGGAATGCATGTGTGATGTTATATGAAAATGGATGTTATGTTGTGGTGATTAATTCATGGAAAATATATGTTAATTGTTATTTTTAAATGAATGTATGACATGAACACAATATAAAGCGAGCACATCGAGATTGCAGCGTCGTCACCCACAAATTAAGGATAAGTAAGCTACACAAGTAAGTACATTCTCACCTGCAACATGATGTAGTTTATGAAAAGATTGGAATTTATGTTTATGATGATTTCTACGAAGATTCTTTGATGGTTTTAATTGATGTTTTATTATGAAAGATTAATTTATCAAAAGTTATGCATGTATGATGATGACGTATTTCAAAGTTTGAAGGTATAAATATGTATATAAACGTATCACCTAAATAAGTGTTGCACACACAATGTTATGATATGTTATGTTATGATGTCATGTTTGGTTTGGGATTAGCTACCCCTCTCTTCTCATGACGACGCGCCAACAATGATGATAATGGTGCAACACTTGGGTCTTTAAGATAAATTGAACAAAGTTTTTAATATGGTAAATGTAATGAAAGACATGTTCCTTATGAAATTGTGCTTAGTGCACTTTTATGATGATGTGCGTGATGATGATGTTCATAAAAAGTTTTAAGTTGTGAGATATAAATGTACTTACTAAGCATTAGCTTATTCAGTATTGTATCATGTTGTAGATAAGGGTAAGAAGATAACGGATTAAGTGGAGGGCAATGGAAGGCGTGTGAGTTATGTAAGATGGATTGAAACGGAACACGCCAAGAAAGAAGTTTTAAAACTTATGAACTATGTTTATATTTTTTTTTATTTCTTTTTGAGTATATTTGTCTTCCGCACTTTGAGGTATTGGAACTCGTTTTAAATTAATTTTTGATTTTTTTTACAGTCGGTTGGCCTGCCGACCATTACTAGTCGAACTGCCAATGAAATATTCAGCTTACCGATTGCCCTGTATCGGCATGCTAATTTTATTGATTTTAAAACCTTGTTTTGCAAAGTCTCAAACGGCCTGCTGATGGTTGAACATCGATCTGCCGATCGAGTTCGGCCTGCCGAAGTCTCAAGTTCAGCCTGCCGAACTATGTATACAGATTTTAAAGATGTTTTTAAAAAAAAAAAGTTAATTCAATTTGCAATGGTATTGGCAAACTATTTAAAGGATGTTTATGATTAAGTAATTTATTATAATAGATTAAGTTATTAAATATTGATATGTGTATATATATATATATATAAATATATAAAGGTGCATGCATGGATCCTGGGTATATTTTGCCAAATAAATTTTTAAATCATATGGTTTGTTTATTATTAAACTTAAAGGTATTAATGAATGAATGAAATGACATCTATGGCATCTGAAAGGGGGCGTTACATCTTGCATAACATCAATCCACTTTTCAGAGTTTGAATGTTGCAAAGCTTATTGGAAGTTGATTGCATCATCTTCTGCTCAGCCTACATTAGCTTCATGTCTTGGAAAAGGACAACATAATCATCCAAAATCGTATTTCTCCTTTCACTAGTGGATCTCCTTAATGGTACTTCTTAAGGTTGTTGAGTTTCCTCTATTGGTGCATTAGGAAGAACCTCATCATTGTCTTGTTCTGGAATAATGTGCTAAATAGGATCCTAATTATTGTTGTCTTATACCAAAGTTGCATCTTGAACGATGGTAGGAATTAAAGCTTGACCATTGTCAATAACAATTTCTTCTTTTAAACACAACATTCCTTACTTTATCTTCCCTAGAAAACTTGAAATCCTTAAGGAATCTCATATTTCCTGTCCCAAAGAAGGGCTTAATAGTGGGATCATAAAACTTAAAGCCCCAAGAGTGCTAAGCGTATGCAACAAAGTAGTAATTCATTGTTCTTAAGTCCAATTTCTTTTTATTTAACCCATAAGGTCATGCCTAAGCTAAACAACCCTAAATGTGTGAATGCCTTATGCTAGGATTCTTACTTATCCATAACTCATCTAGGGTTTTGGCTACCGTTTTGCTTGGAACTTTGTTAAGGATGTATGCTGTTGTAGTCTTTAGTGCTTTTCCCCAAAAACGATTTAGGTGAAGAAAAATAATTAATCATACTTTTTACCAATTCCTTGAGTGTTTTGTTTCATCTCTCAATAATACTATTCATGCTGGGTTTGCCCAACATTATGTATTGTGGGACGATTCCACATTCATATAGGAATAAGGGTAATTGTTCTCCTAATTCATGATATCTACCACAGTATTCACCACCATAGTCAGATATGACAGCTTTAATTTTCTTGCCAAGTTAAAGTTTAACTTCAACTTTAAAAGACTTTAAAACATCCAAGAATTGAAACTTCTCATATATTAAATATAGGTAGCCGTATCTTGAGTAGTCGTCTATGAACATGATGAAATTCTAGTGGCCATTCTAGGAAGTTGTAGGGAATGGACTACAAATATCGGTATGAATAAGTTCTAAGATGTCTTTACATTTGTTGGCTCCTAATTTCCTTATGTTTGTCTGTTTCCCTTTAATGCACTCAATGTAGACTTGAAAGTCTATCAAATCTAGGGGGTTAACAGCTTTGTCAGACCTAAGTCTCTAAATTCTCTATTTAGAGATATAACCTAAATGCTTGTGCCATAAAGTGACAGAATCCATATTTTATTTATGCTTTGTACTATGATAAGTTAGTTTTAGGCTAATTAATTAGATGATTTTCACTAAATATTTTTGTTAGTTTTAGGCTAATTAATTCGATGATTCTCACTAAATATTTTTGTTAGTTTTGAGCAATTTATAAGAATTTGATAGTGTTCTATAATCTTTTGTAGGTTTAGAGGAAAAAAGATGCATAATTGTAAAGTGCAGAGCAAAACAGATCAAAAAATGAGCAAAAGTGGACTCAGGGACGAAATGGAGCCTAAACGCCAACTTATGGGCACCTAGGCGCTGCTGTAGAAGAAATCTCATACAAAAACCCTAGAGCAGAGTGTCTAGGCACCATAACTTGGGTGCTTAGCCGCTATTTGGAAGGAGCAGTGTAGTGCATAAGTGCTACAATTTTGGCACCTAGGCGCTACTTCGAAGCCTAGGTGCTCCAGTATTGGTGCCTAGATGCCATTTCGAGGAAATTACTATGGAGAGGTGCTACAATCATGGCACCTAGACGTCGTTACAAGGCCTAGGCACCGTTGTGATCTCAAGTCAATTTTTAGCTTAATTTCATTTCAAAATTATCCTTTTAAACCCTAGCGTATAAATAGAACATTATGAGCGGTTGAAGGACAAATTTTTATGAAGAAAAACTATAGAAAAGAGGGGAGAACTCACTGCCATAAAGAAGAAAAATAGTGCAACTTGGAGACAAAAATCATCTTCACATCCAAATAGAGTTCTTTTCTTTCACTCATCATGTTTAAGATATTATTTAGGATTGTTTGTAGTTTCATTAGGAACTAATTTCTCTATTCTAGGGCTACGTTGTAGCCGGATTATGAATGTTCACTTTTATCTAATTTAATTCAATTTGATATTTATTCATTATCTATACTAAGTGTTTAATCTAATCTTAATGCTTGCAAAAGTTTACGTACCTTTTGCATGATTTGTGATTTAATTTGAGGCTAAGAAGCGATAATTAAATTAGACCATGATTGAATGCCATGAGATTATCATAGGATAGATATATCTATGAGACTTGTGTAACGGATGAATTTCTTGTTCTTAATGAATCTTGGTAAGTTTAGAGTTTCTACAGAAATGTAGGAAATTTTCTAATTGAGATAAATTGTTAATGCTTGAGAAAGATTAATGACTACATAAGAGAAATTTGTTATCAGCATAGGAATAAATATCAATTGATTAAATTAGATAAATTGGATAGGATTAATTTGGTGAGTCAAAAAACCTGGGTGTCTTAATATATTGAAATTTCATCTGTTAAATTTCCAACTTCTCATTTTCATTGATTTAGGTTATCTTCTTTTTGCCATTTTATTATTTCATTATTTCCATATTTCAATTGTTCAAATAGAATTAGAGCTAGAGTAATTTGGTATTTAGTGACAATTAGTCATCAAGGGAACGATCTCTACTCTCACTTTATTACTTGTTAATGATATGTGCACTTGCATTAGAAAAATCCACGACAAGTTTTTGGCACCATTGTTGGGGATTGTTGTTTAATTTGGTTGATATTGATACCAATTAGCTCTAGGATTACTTTGAACATTTTTTTATTTGTTTTATTTTGTTTTTATTTATTCTATTTTTTTTGTCTTTAAGTAATTTGTTTTCCAAGGTACTTCATGATGTTTTATCAGAATATCCTTACAAGTTTTGCCCAATAATACATGGAACCATTTTATGCGACTGGGGAGGTATGCTTGAGCAGTACCCACATCACAACCTACCAAAATGGGCTCTTTTCCAAATGTTTATTGAAGATTTATAGTTTGAAGCTAGAGATTAGATAGAAAAAGGTGTAGATTTTGACGGTGATAATTTCTTTTCAAGAACCGTTGATGAAGCTTAATACTTATTGGAAGATATGCTAGCTTTAATTATCATTGGCATTTGAATTCTTCAACATACAATTCCTATTGGGAGAGGCGTCAAAATCTTTCATGGAATAACCACCCCAACATGATGGAACAATCCTATAGCCAATATCAAGAAGAAAAGACACCTTTGGAAGTCGCTTTAGACCATTTAAAGGCCACTCTTGAGGGAAGTCATGAAATCTCCAACTCTAGGTTATATTTAGATGAACAAAACTGTTTAAAGAGCACAACTTTAGATAGTTATCTAAAGGAGGAAGTTGCAACATTTAGTCCTTGTGGTGACGATGAAATAATAAAGGATGTGGTTTTGTTTGATGATGATTATATGAAACCTTGAGAATTGAGCCTCTAGAGGAAATACAGCCACAAGATGAAGAACAATAGACCGTTAAAGTTGTGTTAGCTCAACCATTTGTTGAGTTGGGCTCTTGCTCGATCAACAATGATCTACACTTGCTAAATCAAAAGGAGTCTATCCAAAACTATAACTTTTATAAAGACTAAATCACAAGCATGCTAATGGATAGACAAAAGGAAATGGAAAAGCAAATAGAAGGGCTATTAGAGATATTTTTATATGATGAGAAGGCACGAGGGTCGTTGGAGGATATAGAAGTGTATGAAACTATTGATTTAAGGTCATCAATGATTCCAACATATAGATCACTAACCGATTCATGTTGGCTATGGACGTCACCACCATCACATCTCACCCTGTCCAAACTCGAGCCAATAATGAAGTTCCCATCAAAAGCATATCATTTGTAGGCATATGTTGTTAGTGCAAAGTGTAAATCACTTCTAAATCTCGCCAAGCTTGATGGCATTTATAACCAAGACCTATATGTGGTGCTGTTTGACACTTACTATAGGCGGAAGCCACTCTTTAATGAGTGCTTCTCTGAGAGTCAAGCTGATGACTATAAAACAATCGCTTCTTGGGAGGCAACCCAAACTCTCTATCCTTTTTCAATTTTAGTTTTCATCATATTATTTAGTTTGTTCATTGTTTCTTTTAGTTTCAGTCTGTTTTGTAATTTAATCATGATGTAAGTCTTGTTTGTGGTGATTTCAGGTATTCGGGGGACATCAAGGCGCTTAGCTTGCTAAAAAAAATTCAAAAACTAAAACCATATCTACAACCTGGTACAGATGATGGACCACATGGCCATGCATTTGAACATGAACTTGGACAACTTTCCCACAGTCTCTGCTTTCAGTGAAGATGATGAAGAGAATGAGGACGAGGAGGAATAGGCTACCGTAACCTTCAGTTTAGGGAGTGTTCTTTCTTTTCTCATTTTATTTCTTTTCACATTAAGGACAATGTATTGTTCAAGTTTGGGGTTGGTATGTTGCTTTATGATTTTTTTGTATCAATCAATCATTTTGGTTTACTTAGGTTTTAGTTTAGGTTTCATTTTTTTTCCTTTGCATTTGATAGTAATTAGGATAGTAAAGGATGTGTATGCCCTAAGGAGTAAAAATATAATATGTTTTTGGAGACATTTTTATCAATAAAAAATTTATTTATTATTAATATACCAAATCTTGTCCTCTTTACAATCATATTTGTAGAATGTATATTAAGCAAATAATAGTATGAGATTGTCAGTCTAAACCTTCAAGACTTGGGTATATGATGGACAGATTATGCAAAAGACATGATTCTTAAGGTGATGTTCTAAATCATAAGATCTACAATCGAGGGAATAAAGTTAAGCACTTTATTCATGCAAAGATTGTTATGTTGTCTATATCCCTAACAGGAGATGGTTTGTCTTGACCATTGGAGGTGGACTCCATGAATAGAAACATTGGTACTGTAACGCCCCCTTTTTCGGACGTCACAGATATCGTTATATTCATTCTTTAAAACATTAATTGGAGCAAACTATTGTAATTAATAACATGCATTTGAAATCATAGTTTGGAAAAGCATTCCCAAGATCTTTACTTACATTTTTTTTTATATAGAAATACAATTTATAAGAAATTATAAATTTACTTAATTAAATAATTTGCTTTTCCATAAAAATTCTGTAAATAGTTTGCTAATATCATTTAAAATTAAATTGAC
>CAMOHE010051978.1:24615-48673 GCA_946598075.1 Artocarpus hirsutus
TAACCTGAATAGGATACAAAGGTTGGTAAGGGATGGACCTTTAAGTCTCTTAAAGGTGGAATCTATACCTCAATGTGAATCTTGTTTGGAGGGTAAAATGACCAAAAGACCATTTAGGTCTAAGGGCAATAGGGCCGAAGGGGTTCTAGAACTTGTGCATAGTAATGTTTGCGGACCGATGAACATCCGGGCACGAGGAGGGTATGAGTACTTTGTCACTTTTATTGATGACTACTCAAGGTATGGGTACGTGTACCTAATGCACCACAAAAGAGAAACTTTTGACAAGTTCAGGGAGTTTTGGGCTGAAGTGGAAAAACAATTGGGTAGACCCATAAAGACACTTCTATCTGATCGAGGTGGAGAATACCTTTCTGATGAGTTTCTAGGACACTTATTAGAAAATGGGATTTTATCCCATTTGACTGCGCCGGGCACGGCGTAGCGGAGAGAAGAAATAGGACTTTATTGGACATGGTTAGGTCCATGATGAGTTATTCATCATTGCCTTTATCCTTTTGAGGATATACACTACAAACCGCATGTTTCTTTTGAACAATGTGCCTTTAAAATCGGTCCCTAAAACTCCTCACGAGTTGTAGACAGGCAAGAAGACATCCTTAAACCATATTCGTACATGGGGATGTCCGGCTCATGTCCTGTTTAAGGATGCAAATAACTTGGAAGCACGTTCGAAAGTTTGCGTGTTTGTAGGATATCCAAAAAGGACTAAAGGGGGTTATTTTTATAACCCAAAGTAAAATAAAGTCGTGGTTTCAACTCATGCAACTTTCCTTGAGGAGAGTTATACGGATGAATTTAAGCCTCGAAGCAAAGTGGTGCTTGAGGAGTTAAGGAGTGATTCAATCACTTCGGGGGTTTCGATAGAAACCACTCCAATTAATGTAGAAAAACCAAAAGAACCTGAACAACAACCTAAGGGGCTTCGGCTTAGTGATAGGATTAGGCGTTAACCCGAGAGGTATATGTTCACTGGTGAGGCCTTCTTGGCTGAATCGGATAAACATGACAAGGATCCTTATACTTACGCAGAGGCTATGAAGGATGTTGATTTGAAACTCTAGATAGAGGCCATGAACATAAAGACGAAGTCTATGGAGACTAATCCAGTCTAGAAGCTTGTGGATCTTCCTGAAGGGGTAAAACCCATAGGGTGTAAATGGATCTACAAGAGGAAAAGGAGAGTGGATGGAAAGGTCAAAATCTTTACGGTTAGACTGGTAGCTAAGGGTTACAAGCAAAAGGAAGAAATCGATTACGAGGAAACCTTTTCGCCTGTAGCCATGCTTAAGTCCCTTCGGATTCTCTTGTCCATAGCTGCCGCACTTGACTACAAGATTTGGTAGATGATGTCAAAATGGCTTTTTTAAATGGCTATCTTGATGAGTCCATTTACATGGAACAACCAGACATGTTTAAGGCTAAGGGTTAAGAAAGTAAGGCTTATAAGCTGCTAAAGTCAATATATGGACTTAAGTAGGCTTCTTGTTCTTGGAACATAAGATTTGATTACTGCTCAAGACTTATGTGTTTTCACAAAATGTGGATGAGCCATGTGTATACAAACACATTAAGGATGAAAAGGTAGTTTTTCTACTGCTCTATGTAGATGACATTCTGCTAATTGGGAATGATGTTGGGGCATTGTCATCAGTCAAATTATGGTTGACTAAGCAGTTTGATATGAAGGACTTGGATAAGGCTAATTTTGTTCTCGATATCTAGATTTTTTGGGATAGGAAGAACAAAATGATAGCTTTGTCACAAGCCGGCTACATAGATAAAATTCTCAGCAGGTTTGCAATGTAAGATTTCAAGAAAGGTGGGCAACCATCTAGGTCTGGAATTACTTTTTCTAAGAAAGACTCTACAAAGTCTGATAAAGAAAGAGAATACATGAAGAAGGTGTCTTATGCTTCAGCAGTGGCTAGTCTCATGTATGCCATGCTTTGTACACGACCAGATATTTGTTATGTGGTTGAGATTGTAAGTCGATTTTAGGCGAATCTAGGGCCGAACAACTAGGTTGTAGTAAAGCATATTTTCAAGTACCTAAGAAGGACTCGAGGGTATATGCTTGTATATTTGGGTGAGGATTTAACTCCTCTAGGATATACTGATTTTGATTTTCAATCCTATTTGGATTCTAGGAGATTGACTTCGGGTTTTGTGTTTACTCTAGGCGGTGGTGCCATTAGTTGGAGAAGTATGAAGCAAGATTACACTTCGGATTCAACGATGGAGGCCAAGTATGTGGTAGCTAGTGATGCTATGAAACAAGCAGTGTGGCTTTGCAAGTTCTTTAGAGATCTTGAGGTAGTTCCTGGTATGGATAAGGCGATATAATTATACTATGATAACAGTGCGGCGGTAGCGAATACTAAGGAACCAAGATTTCACTGAAAGAGTAAGCATATTGATTATAAGTATCATGTGATAAAAGACTTTGTCGAGGGCGTGCATATCATGGTGTGCAAAATCACTTCAGAGGACAATTTAGCTGATCTATTTACAAAGACACTTACTTGGAGAGTCTTCGAGAGGCATGTGGAAGCTATGGGGATGCGAGATTTGTTATATTTACTCACTTAATACAAGTAGGAGATTGTTAGACATGTATGCCCTAAGGAGTTAAAATGTAATATGTTTTTGGAAATATTTTTATCAATAAAGAATTTATTTATTATTAATATACCAAATCTTGCCCTCTTTAAGTTCATATTTATTGAATGTATGTTAAGCAAACAATAGACTAAGACTGTCGGTCTAAACATTTAAGAATTGAGCATATGATAGACAGATTATGCGAAAGACATGATTCTTAAGGTGACAGTCTAAATTATAAGATCTACAATCAAAAGAATAAAGTTAGGTGCTTTATTCATGCAAAGATTGTTATGTTGTCTATATCCCTAACGAGAGATGGTTTGTCATGACCATCAGAGGTGGACTCTACGAATAGAAACATTGGCACATTGTTATAGGTGACGATGTGTTGGATCTGGACATAAAATGAATTGATTTGGATTAATAATTTTGTTTCAATAAATCGATTCACTTTAGGCAATTTTTTGTACTGTATCTTTCTCCCGAGATGAATAGTGGGCCCGTTGTCTTGACATATGTCTTTTGATGTACCAAAGGGTGACATCCATATTTTATAGTGGTATGCATGTCGGTACGTTGGAGGCATGACTCTTGATAGCATAGACCTATTATTCATAGATATGGAATCTATAGCTCATCTTTAGGAGTAGTGATATCCTCTTATATGCGTTGTCCTGTAATTGAAAAACTAGAGTGCTTAACCATTTGGATACATAGGTGTAACCAAATGCTATACTGTCTTTGAGTGATAAGTTTTCTGATGGTGACATAATGAAACGTAAGACAAAAAATAATCGGGAGAGTAAGACAGAACTTGTTCTTAAGTCTATTATGGATAATCCTATGGGGATATGATACACTCTGATATGTCATGAAAACTTAACTTTTCATGCTTCGTAATTCTACATAGTTTGAGAATGCAGCTCTAAGTTTTTAATGGAGTAGTGTTGGAGTTGATAATTATGAAATGTATATCTGAGATATTGAGTTTCATAATTATCAGAAGCTTAAACTATATAGGTCCATTTGGTCCCTTTTGCTAGCTCACAAAAATCCTGTAATGATACGGCATGTTTTTTTAATAATTGGTCACTTATGTCAAATTCATCAGATTGGCTAAAATTTAGTAAAATCAAATAATTCATGTTTGTTTATCGATTAAATTAATTTCATGATAAAGTGATAAAATTAATTTAAGATAAACTTGTTGAATTATCGGGATCAAATAATATATGTTTGTTTATCGGTTGGATTAGTTTTGAATTAATTCAAGATAAACTTGTTGAATTATCAAGAATATTTATTTTCCTAGAGATTATCTAGATATGACTGTCTTAATCAAATAACTTTTCTATTGGGTTATTTGAATTAAAATTGAGGCACTATTCTAAGAATTTTAGATGAAAAATAAAGATTCGTAGGGATCTTTTATTGGAGATTTGGTAGGCCGATCTTTAAGTTTAGCCTACCAATTAAGGAGGTTTGGTAGGCTGATTTACCAAAACGGCCTTCCGATCGGGTGATAAAAGGATCACATGTTTCCACGTAAATTTTATTAGATATTAATCTAAATTTGTTTTTAATTTGAATTTTTGAGGCCTTATCTAATAAGGACTAATAAGCACTGACTCTTGGACCCAACCTCTATATAAAGGGGAGTGAGTCTCTTTACTATTTAGATAAGTTGAGAAATCTAGAGTGAGACTTTGTTAGTGAGACTCTGAAACTCCCCGGAAGGCTATTATTCACAAATCACGAATTATAACTTTGGGTATTTCTCTACTAGTTGGAAGGAGAGTCACTTGGTGGAAAAGCTTAATGACGTGAGCCCACACTCACTTCAATCGTGGATGGAGAATAATAAAGAAGACTAGTTGGTTGAGACTCTTCTATAACGTTACTTATCTTCACAGATTGTAGGAGTTCTTCGGCATTCAAAGGTTGGTAAGATCTAATTAATTTATGCATATAGTGTGTCAAATTTGTATTCTGAAAAAAACTCTGATATAAAAAATTATTAAAATTCTGCTATGTACTATTTTCTAGCAAAAGTTGTGTCATTTGAGCATTGTTTAACTTGAATCATAGGAGGCCAATGATAAGATAATGGTTGAAATTGAGTATGGCTTTTAAAGGATTATAATTGTTGTTGGTCTATCCTTGTTTTCTCTTCTGATTTGTTGCCATGTTGTGATTCTTTAAGCACTTTGAGCACTCACGTCGTGGTCACCTAAGTATTCTACAAGTAAAGGAATTTTATGTTGATTAAGTAATATTTTTGATGTCAAATGAATGCTAGAACCTATTTGATACCACTCGAGTCGAAATCCTAGGCTACATAACATTAAGGATATGATTTAGGCCATTTTTGGACCGTTTGAACCTTTCAAGCCTATCATTGACATCATTTAATCACTAGTTACCTCATTGAGCCTTATTTTCAATTTTCTTTATTACCCACATAATCAACCTGGCCTTTGAATAATTTTATCTTACTTAGTCCCTCACCCATAAGCCATTTAGGCCATTTTTGAACTGTTTGAGCCTTTCAAGCCTACCATTGACGTCATTTAATCACTAGTTACCTTGTTGGGCCTTATTTTCAATTTTCTTTGTTACCCACATAATCAACCTGGCCTTTGAATAATTTTATCCTACTAAGTCCTTCACCCATAAGCATGACTAGTTTATTTAGGAAATTATTTGATGGTAGTTGGCACTACTAGAGGATGGGTGGAGTTTTGAAGAACTTATCAAGGGAATATATTTTCCTGTTATTCATTCTTGGGTGGAGTTTTGAGCAATGTTATCAAGGGATTATGTATTCATGTTTATCCATTGTTCAAAAAACAAAAAACATACATCAAATAAATGTGAATGACAAAGGGAATGCAACATAAGTTAAGGAGTGTATTTAGAAAGAAGAAATGATGTTCTCATGAGGTCCTGAGACAAATTATGTGTTTATGGGTGAATTATGAGCCACATTATATCCTTTATCCCACCTTTTCTTTTACCTTAGCCACACATTTCAAGCCAAATAAAATCCTAATGATCTTTGATGTTGCGATAGTCTACATTAGTAGAGAGTGGGTTTGAAAAATAGGCCTATGGAGTTCACAAAATTCACTAATCTAGAGATCTTTAATAACAAGCTTGTTGACATAAACTAATCAAAGTGTAGTTGCATAAGTGTTAGAGGCATCACATACACACTCAAGGAATTATGAGTATGATAAAATTGAGATTTAAAGTGATTTTTTACATGATCGCAATGGTTAGAGTTTCCTTTGAGGCATAGACTTTATGCTATCTTTAAGGCTAAGGATGATGAATTGATGCTCGAACTCTGTCGTGTGTTAGTGTGAGTCCTATCTTTTTGTCTCATTCGTTGCTCTTCTTTTGTGTCTTTTGCTCGAGACTAGCAAAATCTTAAG
Organism: Artocarpus hirsutus; assembly: GCA_946598075.1. Classification (NCBI taxonomy): domain Eukaryota; kingdom Viridiplantae; phylum Streptophyta; class Magnoliopsida; order Rosales; family Moraceae; genus Artocarpus; species Artocarpus hirsutus. Next base: position 30,681 of record CAMOHE010051978.1, read on the forward strand.
TTTGGGAGTATTTGATAATGTAGTTTTAGGCTAATTAATTAGATGATTCTCACTTAATATTTTTGTTAGTTTTGAGCAATTTATAAGAATTTGATAGTGTTTTATGCTCTTTTGTAGGTTTTGAGGAAAAAAATATGCAAAATGGCAAAGCGTGAGGCAAATAGACTGAAAAATAAGCAAAAGTGGACTCGGGAATGAAATAGAGCCTAAACGCCAACTTATGGGCACCTAGGCACTACTGTAGAAGAAATCTCATACAAAAACACAAGAGCATAGGCCTAGGTGCCATAACTTGGGCGCCTAGGAACCATTTGGAAGGAGCAGTGTAGCACCTAGGTGCTACTTTGAAGCCTAGGCACTACAGTCATGGCGCCTAGGCACTAGTTAGAGGAAATTACGAACGGGCAGTGTAGCACCTAGGTGCTACAATCATGGCACCTAGGAATCGTTATGAAACCTAGGCACCAGAAAATCGAGCCTAAGCGCCGTTGCAATCTCAAGTCAATTTTTAGTTTAATTTCATTCCAAAATTGCCTTTTTAAACCACCCTAGCCTATAAATAGATATTATGAGGGGTTCAAGGACAAATTTTAATAGAGAAAAACTATAGAAAAGAGGAGAAAACTCACTGCCATAAAGAAGAAAAATGGTGCAACTTGGAGACAAAAATCATCTTCGCTTCCAAACAGAGTTCTTTTCTTTCACTTATCATGTTTAAGATATTATTTAGGATTGTTTTTAGTTTCATTAAAACTAATTTCTCTATTTTAGGGCTACGATGTAGCAAGATTACGAATGTTCACTTTTATTTAATTTAATTCAATTCAATGTTTATTTATTATCTGTGTTGAATGTTAATCTAATCTTAATGCTTGTAAAAGTTTGGCACATTTTGCATGATTGGTGATTTAATTTGAGGCTAAGAAGCAATAATTAAATTATACCATGATTGAATGCCATGAGATTATTATAGGATAGAGATATCTATGAGACTTGTGTGACAGGTGAATTTCTTGTTCTTAATGAATCTTAGTAAGTTTAGAGTTTCCACAGAGATATAGAAAATTTGCTAACTAAGATAAATTGTTAATGCTTGAGAAAGATTAATGACTACCTAAGAGAAATTTGTTACCGGCATAGGAGTAAATATCAATTGATTAAATTAGATAAATTGGATAGGATTAATCTAGTGAGTCAAAAACCCTACATGTCTTAATATATTGAAATTTCATCTGTTAAACTTCCAACTTCTCATTTTCATTGATTTAGGTTATCTTCTTTTTGCCATTTTATTATTTTATTGTTTCCATATTTTAGTTGTTCAAATAGAATTAGAGTTAGAGTAATTCGGTACTTAGTGACAATTAGTCCTCAAGGGAACGATCTCTACTCTCACTTTATTACTTGTTAACGATACATGCACTTGCGTTAGAAAAATCCACAACATACCATGTGTACTTATATATAGAATTTCATTATAGGAATTAATATTATTAAGTATATATAGATTATCAATTAAAGAATCGGTATCAATATGATTTGATTTTTGAAAAAGACTAATTTTATTATTTTCAAAGGAACAAGAATAATCGGATTTGTCTAGACTAGAAATAGAAATTAAATTCTATATAAAAGACGATGCAACATAGGTCTCATTCAAATCCAAATAAACTATAGTCTTTAACAATAATTTAAAGTCTTTTATAGCTTCAACTGCAACTTTATTACCATCGCTTACAAGGATGAGTGTTTTAGAATCACTTAACGGTCGGCTCCACAGGCAACTCTTTATAGGCATACTTATGTGAGTAATAGTACCAGAATCTACCCACCAAGTATCTTTAGGTACAAAAGCTTAATTAACTTTAGAACAAACTAAGCAAGAATTCTAAACTTCTTTGCATGTCAAGTGGCGTATTTGGAACACTTTTTCATGTGTCTTCCCTTCTTTTAGAAGTAGTGGGTAAATTGTTTATCTTGCTTTTTTAGTTTTTTCTGTCGAGGTGTTCTTTTTGTAGCGTCCTTAGCTCTCTTCTTTTTCTTGTTTTGAGAAGTTGATGGTAAGTGAACATTTTTAGTGTTATCTTGCTAATGCCTTTCTTTTTCTTGCACATAGTGAGATATGAGCTCATTAAGAGTTTATTTGTCCTTTTGGGTGTTGTAGCTCACTTTGAATTGTCCCTATTGTGCAGGGCAACATATCAAAACTAAGTACATAAGCAAGTCTTTAAATAGCTCCAACTTTAGTGACTTAAGTTTTGAAGCGAGATGAGGCACCTTCGTGATATACTCCCCTATGTTTCCTTTTTTCCTTTATACTTCATAAAAACAAGTTTAGCCAAAAAGCTTAGTCATTTCTGACTTTCCATTCTTAGCAAAATATTACTTTATTTCTTTAAGGAACTTGTTAGCATTACTGCTCTCAATAATAGAGCCTTGAAACACCTCCATAATATAGCTTTCATAGTCATTAGGCACATGTGATTAGAGCAATCACACTTCTTGATTTTAGTTTTATTTGGCTTTTCCATAGTGGAAGTAGGCCGTTCTTCCTTTAGTATAAGGTCTAAATCCATACATCCGAGAACAATTTCCATATTCTCTTTCCAGTCCTTAAAGTTTGTCCCATTTAGTATTGGGATATTATTGATTTGAGAAGAAACATTTGTAGTAGTGGTAATAGAAACTAAATAGAGAACAAAATAAAACAAACATACTCACAATAAAAAACATGTCACAATAAAACAAACAAATGATATAACAAAACAAAATTGAGGGCCCATCTCAAGATACTTAACACAACATTGATGTCTAGTCTTTGGACAGAGACATCAGTTGTAAGTGGTACTCTCAATGCACTAATCAATTATTGACAATAAATCCTATCAAACAATAGCCTTTCTTTGGACTAACTATTGCTCACGTGGGAGGCTTTATAATTGTCACATATTAAGTACTACAGGTGTGTCCGCTATTTCACATAAACAATAAACACACAAATATCTTTATATTTTTAATTAAATTCATCTACGCAATAAAGGTTATTTTGCCAACATGTTGTTTCAATCAATTTAATAAAAAATATAAGACATACAATGTGAAAATTATAATCTTTAAAATGTAATTAAAGCAATTTTCTTAAAAATTTTCCTTTTTTTTAATAGAACAATTGTGATTTAAAAAAAAGTTTTTAATCACAGGTGTCGCGGCGCTATGATTTTTCGTAGTGTATGCCTATAGTGCCATATTGCGCCACGGCATGAGTTTTCATTCGTAGCGCTATGGTGCGATGAATCGCAATGTTGTAGCGCTGTCCTTTTTGTTTGCAATGCCGCAGCACTATGATTCATCGCCGCATTTTGCCCAACTCTACGGCACTACAGTGATCGCAGTGATCATCCAAAAAATAGCAAATTGTGATTAAAAGCCATACAAAAATTCAATTTCTTAATCCTCAATAAATCACACTCATCATGGGTCATTCAAAACAACAATTCTCAACAAAAATCATGCAATATTCATAATTTACATATACAATCCAATTTTTTATTTTTTATTCCAAAAATTCCAAAATAGAGAAATAATAGAAAACAATTTGTGCAAAACACTCTAACATGATAATTGTTCTAACACCACTTTCTAGAAATCTTTAATCCAAACATTCTTAGTTCTAGAGAACCCCAAAGTATCAATATCACAGTCCTAGAATCATGCCATGTCAGATTATCAAGAAAATAAAGTAAGGAATAAATACATGTATCCATGGAAGAAACTGTCAACTCTTGTACGGAATTACTATGATTATAGATGAGTGGGTCATTGTTTTCCTCAATCAAATCACCTTAGTTCTTTAATGGGTTCTTTATCTTCTTGATAGGGAGAGGAGAAAACTAAGAAAATGATTTGATGTCTTGAAGACCATAACTTATGATGCCTTTATATGTTTTTCTACTATGATCCTATAAAAACTAGTTGAGTCAGTATTGGATATTCACTTATTAAACCCATTTTCAATTAGTGGCTTATGGGCTTTCCATAAATATATCACTTAAAATTACCCACCATAATTAAATAGCCATAATATAATTGTTATATTTAATATGTTGCTCATAACCTTATAAGAAACTTAAAAGTTCCTAATATTTAGGGCCAGAAGACATTAACAAAATAAAATGAAGAACAAAACTGGCTATCCTTAGGATCCATTGGCTCCAGGTGGTTCCATGATGGCCTATATATCGCCCACCTCATATGCCTCCTCAACTGCCTCATTAGCGTAGGTACCCTTATCTTCTTCTTCAAGCTGGTCCAAGAAGCTCAAGTGAACTTCGAAAGTTCCCTAAACATATATGTAATTGTTTGTATCATTAAACTTTAGTAAAGGCCTTAATTCCTCCACGACGACAACTAAGGTCTTAAACATGTTTTTGTCGATTTCAGCTCGAGGTTGGCCAATTCTTCATTGGTACGAGTAGTATTCTTCTTATCGTTGGACGAAAACTTACCGAGCTCTTTGTTTCTAATCTAGTACTTAGAGGCTTGTTTCCTCGGTGGAAAGCTTCTTTTCCAAGTTATCAACTTTATTGCTTTGTATGTCCTGCTGAAAATGGGTAGTAACACGGTAGTCAGAGCAAATAAGGGAATAGACCAAAGACTATAAGAAAAGAAAATGTAAGAAAAATTCCCAAGTGTAAATCTCTAGAATACCCAAAGTAGAATATAAAGAAGAGCCTACCCTTATCATATGACTAACAGCCATATTATGCTTCTTCAATTGGGCCATGCTTCTTCTTGCTTATGCCTTTTGACTTTGACGAAATGCAGTCCGACTGGTTCGATACTAGAGACCTGAGGAACATCTTCTTTGCCATAAGATGGTAGAACCTTCGATGGAATTTAATGGTTCTATTGTTGCGTCTTCGTGGTGCATGAGCTTATCGTTTTCTACCCTTTTGTTCTCTCAAAATTAGATTGATGTAGGCCATTTTTAAATTGCTATATTTTAGAGCCATCTCTATCTTGAAAAGAAATTAGCTCAGCTTGTTACCCTTGTAAATTTTTAAGAAAAAATAATTTTATAAGAAATAGATTGTTAGGACTGGTGTTTCTAAAGGATAATGTAAAAACTTCATATAGACATTATCAGAATTAAAATATCATATTATTAATAAATAAAATTCCTATATTCTCCTTGCACACACTCTCTCTCTTTCTATATATATGCATATATATATATATAGGCAAATATCATATATGATTACAATACTTGCAAGAGTCAAATAATCATGTACATGAAGTGTCCATGATACAGAATACATGATTGTATTGCATTTAGTATGCAATTTAGTTTACAATCAGGAGATAATGCCAGACACTTTATCTTACTTAAGATTGTGATGTTGTCTATTCTTAAATTGGTAGAACAATCTTATTTAGATTATATTAATTTTATGATTACTAGCAAAGATATCAGTGTATTTAAAACACGTTAAACCTGAATTGTGATAGAATTTATACTTTTATGTGATTCTGTTATGAAAATCTAAATTCTATCATTATCGATTATTTTATGGATCTTACCTTAATCTTGAAGTGATTGTTAGACTCATATCTATTTATTATGCTTTTGATAGTAAATGGGTGAGATCTATTGCTAACGATTAAAAGCTCGGCATATTGGACGTATAATCTCAAATTTGTTGTAGTGAGCCCAGAATACTATGTCTTTTGATAAGATGTTGAGATAATATTGTCATGAGTATTAATTCGAAAAAACCTAGATGAAGAGACCTCATCATTTGATATGGCATATCACTATAACCCAAAATCCTCATTTATGTTTTGTTTATAAATAGTTCATCTATTAGAGAATTGATAGTGCTCATGGACATAGAAGTAGGCAGCAAGGTTACATAGAAACTATAAACCTAGCTCTAATTATGAATAATATTGTGGATGGTAAAATCACTTGCTAAATGATTATGTCAATGGAGAACCTTGTTGTCTACATTTAACGTTTATAGTTCCATATAATTTAAGAGTGTAACTTTAGATTCCGATAGTGACACAAATTGAAGTTAATAACTACTTTTAATTTAATTATGAAATAATTGAATAATTGAATTATAAATAATTGTTGAAACTTTAATTATATATGTCCATTGAGTCATCTTACTAGCTCCACAATGTTCTTTCAAATGAATTAATAAAAATTCTTTACATGATTTATATCAGTATGGGTTGATTTAGAAATTCATATAATGCATTATCTGCAATATGTTTGGGATCAAAAGTGTGCCGTGATGTCATAGTTGGCATATTTTTTGTGAGTTGATAATATGATTATAACACATAATTTTTATGTGATTTTCATGCGTAGAACAATGCATTTAAAATAGATACCGCATAATAATTATTTATTTTATTAGAAAATTTTATAATTGAGGCAATCATGAACAATATTTATTTTAATTGTAAAAATAAATAATATCCTAGGGAACACAATTTGTCAACATGACAACATTGACTTTCTCGGTTTCATTTAAAGTGAAGATGTTGATAACTAGAATTTAAATCTAAGCTTGCTCTTTAGGATATCCTACCCTTAACTTAGGAGAAGAAATCTGGATGTTTCTCTCGGGTTAGGCTTCGCTTATTTAAGTGATCTCATATTCTATTTGCTGATTGATTTTGCAAGTATACGAGTTATCACAAGTAATAAAGTGAGGAATAAAGTGTAGATCCTATAAGGATTACAATAATTACGATTAATTATTGAAATTTGTTAACCTTAAAGATTATTTAAATGAAAAATTAAAAGAGAAATATAACAAACCAAAAAAATTCAAAGATTTAAAAATTCTAAGCGTTCCTATTCTCCATAGCCACTTCTACATAGATTTTCTAATTAGAGTCATTATATCTAATCCCTGTTGTTGATAATAAAGTTTCCTTAATGTAATCATTAATCTGTCTCGAGTACCTATAAATTATTCTAGCAAGCTACTTTCATATACTTTGTCAGAAAAGTCCAACTCATCAAAATTTAGTGTACATATGGAATCTCACAATTCACTGCATAAGTCTGTAGATATCTATATCCTACAATTACTCATGGAATTTAATACAAAAGCATAATTAATTTTCACCTTTCAGTCTCAAATTAAATCATACATGTAGAATCTCTTTGCAAGTTTGAGGCTAGGATATCGTGTCTTTGGTCTGATAAGGTTTTGTCATTATTTCCTATCTTTCTTTCTTTCATTTATGGTGCCACCTTAAAGGAGGAACTGACGAGCTAGAGTCTGGCGTCGCCTCAAGGCTAGTCTATAAAATTCTGGCCCTATGAAAGGGTACTTGGGCCACACGTTTTGAGTTTCTCCATAGAGATATCGATGGGCCTTTGGTTTTGAAAGGAGGAGCAGGGCTCAGGGGAGTGGGTTTCAATGTGCTTTTGGGTGCCATTTTTGGTAATCTTTATGCGTCGACGGACTTGAGCCCCTTATGGGTTGGCTGTACGGCGGTTGGAGAGGGTAGAGAAGGAGAAGAGCCTGTTCTTTTCTTTTGGGTTGGAGACAAAAGGCCATTCTTTGGTCGGTGTAGATCAGGTGGTTCCCATGCATTAAAGGTTTGGTTCCCTTTCGATGTCTCTTCAGCTTGTGGGACATAATTCGACTTCCTTTCTTAACCTTAGCAGTGGTTAGCTTTCCTCTGAAGATTCAAACATTGTCCCTTGGGCTTTACGCTTGTGTTTTATTTTATGTGTTTGGCAAATAGTGGCGTTGATGTATTCAAGGTGGTCTTCTTGCCTACCGATGTTGTTTTTATGTCTCGTCCACAAGTCTTTATTCTCTACGATATTGTGTTTGGCCTTGGTTAGTTATGTGCTCTTTGATTTCCTCTTATTGAAACTTGGTACATATTTTACCTCATTAAGCATCTCAATCGAACCTATTGGTAGTTTCAGTCTATAGTCGGGGTTAATTCGCTAAATATATTTTAGAATTTTATGTCTGAATTAGTAGTTGTATTACTCTGATTTGAAATACGATTTCTTTTTCCTTAAAAAAAATCCTAATCATGATTGAAGGCCAACATTCACAAGCATTAAATATAAAATGAAATGCTCAGCAAAAAAGAAATAAAATACAAATAAATTAATATTAGGAAATATTCATCTATACATAGTAAGACTAAATGAAAGTCCTAGAAAAACAAAATTAATTTTAAATAAAAATAAAATATACAAAACTAAGGTTCAAGCAATATGAAAACACAAACATAAAGAGATAGGAAAAACTCATTGATGGAGTCACAAAAGGACAAAAATGTCTACAATATTGTTGACATTTCCACAATAATATCCATATTTTGAAGTCTCAATATTGATAGGGAGAGAAAGATTTCTCTTACGGAATGTTTGTAAAATATCCATAATATCCTCAATATAGGTATGTATTCATGAATATCTAGGATATTTTTGAAAATATCCACAAAACATCCAAAAACACTGAGAAAAGTTAACTTTTTACACAAAAATCAATTTTATAGGATCTTTTTTATTATTTTTCAATAAATGTGGCTAATATTTTGAGCCTAAAAACAATAAAAAAGAATATTTATTACGACTTATATAGTCTTTAAATTATTTTTTACATTTTAAATACATAGTTCAAAACTTCATAATGTCAAGATGAAGATTATGGTTGTAGGTTAGCAGGTGACAATATTGGGGCAGTTAGAAAACAAGAAATAAAAAGATGTAGTGTGACTCAAATGAATTTGTGAGGATTCTGTCGCCTTAAGTTTTGACTCTATGAGTTTAGGAACTAACCAAAGTTCTTATGGTTGTAATATTCTTTATAATTCTCAAATGGGGTTGAGTTTAAAAGTACAAAACCAAGATGGATTTCCCTATATACTTGTGTATCCTCCACTAAAATTTAATATTGAGATGACATTACAAATCCATGAAGACTACTCATCCAATTGGATAAACCAATATATTCAATTTATAGGTTAACAGTAGGAAAAGATCTAGAAAACTATATGTGACACATTAACAATTATCTCCAAAACTATTCAAGGATAGTATCCTTGTAAACAATTTATTTAGATAATGCTTTTCAACTTACAAGAAACTCCTTTTGGTATTAAGATACTTGAATTTTTATGTACCATATTATGTTTGGCAATATTTTTTTATGTATTCTAATGTTTAATGGTCATTTTCTATATATTCTATTATATTATTATACTTTGTTTTTAATGAGTATGCGAAATAATATTAGAATCATAAACAATATAAAATTATGATGATTTCTTTTTATACTATGATATAAAACTCTTATATTAGACCAAAAAAATGTATTATTTATGTTATTAACTTTGTCGAATTAAGTAATATTGATTGTTTTAGCATTTCGTAAAGTTTTAAAAAATTTTATGTTTGTCTTAGGATATCCATTTTTCCTTAAATCTCTATTGAAAAATTTCCATTGACGTTACTTGTAAATCAAAACCTCGACATCTCCATGACATTCACATTTTTGTCCTTGTTGCCTCAAAATGCTTTCTTCTTAACGTTTTGTAGAAAACAAAAGTCTAAAGCTAAATCTAAAAAAAAAATTAATAACTAAACCATAAATTTCTATATATATATATTATCAATCCTCATACTTTTTTTCCCTAAAGATGGGTTTAAATAGCTCTCTATTCTCGGATATGATATTAAGCAATATGGTTGTTGTTTATTCTCCTTCTAATTCACCATCCTAAGAAAAGATTAGATAGTTATTAGGGTACCTAACATGTTGGGCACGTGGCGACTGTTGATTTGTTGGAGCAGACAGGCAGGGGTAGGTGTCGAAATACAATTAGGCAATAGACATGGGAGCATGCGGACAATCTAAATGTGTCGCACCAAATTACGCAATCTGCTGAGTATGTTGGCAAGCTGCCACATGGCATTTTGGAATTGGATGCAGCACTATATACGCTCAACAAGCACCCGATCTTGTCAGGGCTGAATGGCAAGCACATGCTGGTTCGTTTAGGATTGCATCAAACAATCGGAAACATGAGTTGGGGGTGGTGGTGCTCTAGTGACAATTTAATTTTAAATTTTTTTAAACCTTTTTTGAACTTTTTTATCTCCAAATTAATTCTAGATTGTCAAATATATCCTTTTCACCTAATTTACCTACTAAATTTTGGAAAAATAAATACTCAGAAGGAAAGTAAATAAAATAAGATAAAATAAAGTAAAACAAAAGTTTCAAGAATATAACCAATTAACATGGATAAAGGTGCTAGATGAGTTTCTTAGCATTCTTATAATGCCAATCTATTATAATTGTAATTTGGTGTTAGTGAAATTCTTCTTTATATGGTGTGAAGTGAAATTCTTCTTCATATGGTGTGATTAGCACTTGTAGTTATTCTCGTAAGATATTTTGACCATATTAAGTTATCATATCGATATGTCATTTTTTGCTTATTTATTTTCCACAACAATTTTTGGTTATTGTACCAATATGGCGTTATTGAGTTGTTTTGCGCATACAGAACACGCTTTTATACTCTATTAGGTCCTAACAGACTTAACCTTTTAGGGACTGACTTAAACATGTACATCTAGAGCAACTCTCTCTATGAGCTCTGCCTTAAGATCCATCGCCGACAATAAATAACTGCCTGATAAGATTCTTCACCAATTAAGATGAAGTTAAGAAGGTGTGATCTTAAAAACATTAAGGCTTAATCTTTTTTAGAAAGGGTGACCATGGAAGAAAAACACCATAAGAAATGGTGATTTTGTAGATAATTATTAAACGCACTGGTGGCTCAGTAGCTTGGTTATATTCTGTTCGAGGATGATTCAACTTATAGAGGAGACGTAGTTGTGTAAATTAGACGCCTTGGACATCACTCCATTCCAATCTTTCCACTTGAGTAGTTAAAGAGGTGAAATGATCTCCTTGTATTCGCTTAGCCACTGAGATCTTCGGTGAGATCCCTGCATGGTTTAGATCTATAGTCGACACTATTGAATTTTCCAGGAAAATCAGAAAGAAAATAAGAGAAAGAAAGAAAAAGTAGAGATGCAAGAGAGAAAGTGTTTTCAGGAAGAACATATTGAATTGATTATTGGTTTGTTAGCTTACCTTAAATAACTAACCTACAACTTGTGCACTGACTAATTGTCAAGTTACACGTATCATCTACTGTAACTAACTTGAACAGATAACTAACTAATCTAACAGTAATCCAGTAGTGTACAACAGATAACCAACTAATCTGAAGTAATCTAACAGTGTACAATCAGTAATCTAATGTATACATTCCATTCAACTCGAGCCTTTTCTCTCAATATCCCCCTCAAACTTAAAGTACTAAAATCTAGAACTTTAAGTTTGTCTCTAAAGGAGCTAAATACTGAACTAGAAATTGCATTAGTGAATACATCAGCTACTTGATCTATTGAGGGTACATGCTTCACTTCTAGTAGCTTTTGTTGAAGCTTCTCAAGAACAAAATACAAATCCAACTCAATATGCTTAGTATGGGCATGTAATACTGGATTTGCTACAAGATGAATTGTACTCAAGTTGTCACATCATACTATTGGTTTCTTGGAATTCATTATTCCAAGTTCAGTCAACAAGCCTTGTATCTAGCTAATTTCTACTACCAAACTAGCCAAGGTTCTATACTCTGCCTCTGTTGAAGATCATGATAGAGTATTTTGCTTCTTGGATTGCTAGAATATAAGATTTGGACCAATAAAAAGGCAATATCAAGAAGTGGAACGTCTATCATCCATATCTAAAGCCCAATGAGCATTACAGAATCCTACTAGGTCCAATAGTTGAGTTTCACCTTGATGAAATATAGACCATACTCTATTGTTCATGCTAAGTATCTCAGGATATGTTTCACAGATTTCCAATGAGCCTCAAGTGGTTGTACTGAATCCCTAAGAAGTAATCCAATTCTCCAAGGTATTTGAGAGCAAATTTAGCATTCAGTTGATTGATTAAGGTCTACACAGCTACATTGTTATTTCCAATAACTAGTATATCATCAACATAGACAAGTACAAATATAGTAGATCGATCATTCTGCTGAACAAACAAAGACTGAAAAGACCTTGTTGATTTGAAACCAAGATTGAGAAGGACCTGAAAGACTTTTTCAAACCAACCTCTAGGCTCTTATTTAAGGCCATATAGAGACTTATGAACTTTGTAGACTAATTTGGGATTCTTGAGATCAACAAGACCAACAGATCGTTCCACAAACATTTCTTCTTATAAATCTCTATTAAGAATGCTTTGTTCACATCTATTTGTCTAATAGAACAATTTCTAGTAAGAGCAGTTGTAAGCACTACTCTAATTGTTGCTGGCTTCACCATTGGACTAAAAGTTTCATCAAAGTCAAATCTTGCAAGGTGATGAAGCCCTTTAGCCATTAATCTAGCCTTGTACTTGTTAATTGTACCATCTTATTCTTTTTCACTATATAAACACCCACTTACAGCCCACAGCTATTTTTCCCTTAGGTGATGTCATTAGGCTCCAAGTGTTTGTTTGTTTGTTTGTTTGTTTTTTTTTTTTTTTTTTGAGTAGAGCCATATATTCATCCATCATAGCCTACTTCCAATTATCATTTGTTAAGGCCTCTGTAGCTGTACTAGGCTTTCTTGCAACCATGTAACCTTAGGTTTGAAAATACCAGCTTTTACTCTGGTTTTTATAGAATGAACATTTTGTGTGGACTTTGAAATTGTAATTGGAACATGATTTTCAACAGTTGGAACAGAGACCTAATTATCACATGAAACAGGAGAAACAAAAGTTGTAGATATACCATTATGTTCACTCACAATATTATGACCAATACTTGCATCTGAGGAGGAAGTAATTGGAGAAAGAATTGATAATGGAATAGGAGGGGAATCATTAGAGGATTCAGAAAATGGTGGGAACTTAGAATGTAAGGTAAAAGGAAAGGTAATTTCATTAAACATGACATCTCTAGAGATGAAGTTTCTACCATTGGAATCCAGGCATTTGTAGCCTTTGTGGTTAAGACTGTAACCAACAAAGATGCAAGGTGTAGATTTATAGGCAAGCTTGTGATGATTGTATGGTTTGAGATTTGGAAAGCATAGACAACCGAAGGTTTTACACTGAGTATATTGAGGTTTCATTTTGAACAATTTTTCTAGAGGTGATATGTTCCCAATTACTGATGAAGGTAATCGATTAATGAGGTATGAAGCTATTTTAAAAGCTTCTTCTTAGTGTTTAAAGTGCATGGATGCATGGGCAAGAAGATTTAAACCTGTCTCCATGATGTGTCTATGTTTCCTTTCTGCTAGGCCATTTTGCTCATGGACATACGGACAAGGATGTCTATGAACTACCCCATGGGATGCAAAAAGGTCAGTAAATGGTCTATGCTCTCCTCCCTAATCATACTGTATAGCTTGTAGTTTAGTACCTAATTGTACCTCAACCAGCTTTTTGAAATTAACAAAGGTCTTTACAGCTTTAGATTTGTGTCTTAGCAAATAAATCCAAGTAAATCTAGAATAACTATAAATGAAGTGTATATAATATTTGTAATTACTAGTGGAAAGACAAAAGGACCCTAAAGATCAGTATGCACTAGTTCCAATGGTTTGGTGTAAACAATTAACGGAGTAGAAAATGGAGATTTGTGCAATTTACCAAGACAACAGGCAGAACAAACACTATGAGGCATTTTATTGATACTTTTTAGATTACAATGAGAAAATACAAGTTTGATAGTTTGTTCAGAAGGGTGGCTAAGTTTATTATGCCAAATATTGAACATGAATAAGAGGCTAAAGACATATTATAAGAAGTTTTATAAGGAAATGAACTGGTATTGGACCAGTTTTAAACTAAGAATTTGAACTTGTGTCAACAAGAAAGTGAGCTTAGAATGAACAAGAAGACTGAGAAGAAGATTTGGATCGCTGAAGCTTGATTTGAGAAGTGTCAAAATCATAGAGATTGCCTTTAAAATGACCCTCTAGTAGAATTGCTAGGGATACAAGATCCTTCACAAAGCAAGAGTCAGGTCCAAATTCAAAATAGACTTGGTAATCTTTTGCAAATTTTGAGACACTAAGTAAGTTCTTGGTAATTTTAGGAACATGAAGAAGTTGTTTGAGAGTAAGTGTTTTAGATGCAACATATGGAGATAAAAATTGTGAATAACCATTATGGTTAATATCTAAACCCTTACCATCTTCCATGTGAACTTCAACTTTGCCTCTGAAATCAGTTTTGACCATCAAGTTTGATGCATTTGTAGTGATATAGTTTGTCACACCAACGTTTGGGTACCATTCTTTGCCTGAACTGTTCTCTGGATGTCATATGGGATTGCAAATGCTCTCAAGTGTAGTAGGTATTGCTGACATTGGTAAGAAGAATTGATCACAATCTGAGGGCTAAAACTAGACAAGATTTCCTTGAGAATTATTCTTAGGAAATAGATTGGAGGAATCACCAAGAAGTTGGGCAAGTCTTGAGAAAGATTGATCAAATCTGTAGTAACAGTTCATAACTACATGTCCCATTTTGCTACAAAGTTGACATTGTACCTTGTTAGTTTGCCATCAACCATGACCTTTGCCAAACGATCTTCCACATCCTTGAGGACCAAGATACCCTCTAGATTGAACTATTCTTGACCCGAGTGAGTATCCTCAGCCACTTTGACCAATAATCCTAGAGTTAAAATTAGGAGAGAAACTCGAATTTGAACCTTGGGGATAAGAAAAGACACTTCCCCCATTACTTGAAACAAAAAATTTCTTATTGTTCCCAAACTGTTTCTAATTAGAAAATGCTAGATTTGCCATTGCTAAATCAAGATTCATCATATTCTTTTCAATTTGTACTTCTTGAGCAAGCAGCAAAGATTCAATTTTTCCACAGTAAAAGGATCAGTTCTGGTGTTAACCAAAACAACAATTGTCTCATATTTAAGAGGCAAACCATCAAGAATGAAATCGATATGATCTTTAATAGATAATCAATGGCCAAGTAAAGCATGCATATCAACATCGTAATGAACACAAAGAAGAAAATCATCGATGCTTGAGACCCTTTCTTTAGATTCTACAGTTGAGTTTTGAACTGAGTTACCTTTGCTCTAATTTAAGAAGCAAAATAAACTTCCAGAGTTTTCACACTTGAGCAGAAGAGTCATAATTCACTAAACGTGAAGGGATTCCATTAGAAACTGAAGCAAGAAGCTAGGAAAGAATCAACTGGTCCTATTGCTCTTAATCTATAAAGTTAGGATTGATGTTCTCTACAAGTTCATTGCTGAAAGAAAGAAACTTTCGTGTTAGTGAAATTGAATCTAAAAGAAAATTCTAAATTCGACGGCCTTGATGGTTGCAAAAACTCGTTTTTGTGAAACAAGGAAATTGTTTAGATCTAATTTTGATGAAATTGGATAAGGAAATGAAACAGGGACAAACCAAGAAGAAGAAGAACTCGATCTGCCATTGTCAGTCACCTCCGACGAGCTTCCAACACCCAGAATATTCTGCTTTGATACCTTATTGAATTTTCTAGGAAAATCAAAAAGAAAATGAAAGAAAGAAATAAAAATTAGAGATGCGAGAGGGAAAGTGTTTTCAGGAAGAACAAATTGAATTGCTTATTGGTTTCTTAGCTGAGCTTAAATAACCAACCTACAACTTGTGCACTGCCTAATTGTCAAGTGACACGTATCATCTATTGTAACAAACTTCAATAGATAACTAAGTAATCTAACAGTAATCTAACAATGTAAACAGATAACCAATAACAGTAATCCAATAGTGTACAATCAGTAATCTAATGTATACATTCAACTTAACCTAAGCCTTTTCTCTCAATAGACGCAACCATTTATGTCAGGTTTCAACAACAATGCGTTCCAGAATGTAGTCATCAATTTCCACTCCCAACTTGGCTAAATCCTTCTCAACACATGAGGCATGATTTCTTGAACTTCAACATCAACCTTATTAGTGATAACCTTCACTAAAAGAGGACAACGACAATGAGTGTACAATGGGGGAATATCCTTGGATATATCATCTTCTTCATCCAAGGATGCTATGGTAACTTGACTTAAGGTACTAGGTGTTAGGTTGAACCCGAAAAATCATATAAAATGTAGCGAAATAAGGTTTTAAAATTTTCTTAAACTTTTAGGATCCTTCACATGATGCTACATACAAATAATTATGTAAACCTAAACTTACGGTTGTAGCAATAGCTCTAGATGATCAAGCGCTCTAAGACCTTTTCAACTTCCTTGCTATTCTTTGCTTCCTAGATTAATTGGTGTGTGGACACTGTGAGATTTCTTAGAAAATCTCTAAATATATCTCCTTCCAACCTTTCTTCTCAGTAGAGGTTCTTTAAACTCTAGAGGGGAGAGCAAAAGAATACTAGATGGAAGCTAGAGAAAAGTCTGTAGAAAATAGAACCTCTATGGTTATTTATAGATCTACCAGACGGAGTCAGTTGGAGCAGAATGTTCCACAAGAATGACGCCTAGCAAGAGTTGTTGGGCGTGATCTTCTACCTTTCAATAGGAGATTGACATGTGGCATAATTACCTCTAACTGTATGATTCTGTATCCATTTAGTATTTGTCTAAGATCCAATTTTAATTCAAACTGAGATATTATTTATTTGAACTTTTAAAATAAATATCTTCCATGATTTTTTTAATTATTCATATTATCTAATAAAATAAATAATTGTTGTGCAGAATCTATTTCAACTTTTGAAAAAGATATTTTTCATACTTTGATAACAACCATATCTCATAAAATCAAGGGATATGTTTGAATCAACAAATCATGAAAACACGCCAAGTGTACTCCTAAAGTGCATAGTGTTGGAAAAATAATACGCAGTGAAATTTTAAGATCTTTTAAATCAGAGTATTTTCTAAAAACATAAGTTTGGCATGCTATATGTATAAATGAACCTGATCTTACAAACCTTGTATTCGTCGAAAAGCTCTCGAAATCAGTGTAGAGAAGTAACGTTCCAGAAGAGCCTCAACCAACTGGTCTTCTTTGCTATTCTCTATCCACGATCGGAGTGAGTGTGGGCTCACACGTACATCTCTTCCCCAAGGTGACTCTCCTTCCAACCAGTTGAGAGAACTCAGAGCTAGTGTTCATGATTTGTGAACAAGAGCTCTTAGGGAGTTTCAGATTCTCACCAGTAAAGTATCACTCTTAATCTCTTAATTAATCTAAATAACTCATGAGACTCACTCCCTATTTATAGAGGTTAGGTCTAGGGTCATTCCTTATCAGATAAGGTCTCCAAAATTTGAAACAGAATCAAATTCGAGTCAATATCGGATGAAATACGCGTGAAAACGCGTGATTTTTAATTCGCGCATAGGCAGGCTGAACTTGCCCCATCGGCAAGCCGAACTGCCAAAAAAAAATCTCAACGAATCTTTTATTTTTCACCCAAGATTCTATAGGATAAAGCCTCAGTTTTAGTTCAAATAACCCAATAGAGAAATTATCTAATTAAAACAACTTTATCTAGATAATCTCTAGGATAATAAATAGATTCTTAATAATTCTACAAGTTTATCTTGATTTAATTTATCTAAAATTAAATTAACTAATAAACAGACAAGAATTATCCGATCCCAATAATTCAACAAGTTTATCTTGATTTAATTTTGTCACAAAATTAATTCAACCGATAAACAGACATGAATTATTTGATTCTTTCAAATTTCAACCAATCTAATAAATTTGATATAAGTCACCAATTATTGTAAAAGCATGTCGTATCGTTACAAGATTTTATGAGCTAGCAAAGGAGACCAAATGGACCTATATAGTTCAAGCTCCTGATAATTATGAAACCCAATATCCCAGATACACATTTCATAATTATCAACTCCAA
>CAMOHE010051980.1:0-12538 GCA_946598075.1 Artocarpus hirsutus
CGACGACATCCTCGACGTGACGAAATCGTCTCAGGAATTGGGGAAAACTGCCGGAAAGGACTTAGTCGCCGACAAGGTTACTTATCCGAAGCTGATCGGGATCCAAAAATCGAAAGAATTCGCAGCGAAATTGAACAAACAAGCACAAGAATACCTCTCCGGGTTCGATCCTCAGAAAGCTGCTCCTTTTATTGCCTTGGCTAATTATATTGCCAATAGGCAAAACTAAATAATACTTTGTTCTTCATTTGGTTTAGCAATTAGCATAATAATATAAACTTATGGGTGCATAAAAGAAAATTGCACTTTTTTTTTGTTTATGTTGTTTAAGATAACATTGTGAATGTTGTTGTGATTCTGTGTTACTGTGTTATTCTCTTGCATGTCTGGGTGTTGAATGAATTTATCTTCCTCTGACTTTTGGTTTCTTACTTTTTGCAAGTTGTCATATTGTCAAATGTTTTGCTTTCGGGTTTTTAGTGTTTTGGAGAAGACTTTCACGCGGTTTAAAAGGTCTAAAACTTTTTACTTCACTTCAGGAGGAAACGGAAAATGCCAAAGGAACCTGTGAAATTTTTTTCCTTTTTTTTATTTTTCTCAATTATTATTTGTCTTTGGAATAGTAGGCTTGAAGTTATCGCTCTTGCGATTTGCGATCTGAGTTATTTACGTGGAATAAGTTGCAATCTTACAGTAGACTTAGAGATTATCTTGTGTTGGGTGGGGACTTGAACTTTACTGGTCAAATGATGTTTTGAGAATATCGAAGATTCACATATTTTTGGGCCCGTTTGTTTTATGAACCGGGTTGATTTATTGGGTGTTTTAGAAAACGCAGTTAAAACCGTAGATGCAATTTAAAATATTGTAATAGTTTTTTTTTTATTTTTATTATAACATGTAAAAACTTTATATTATTTGGTAATTATAACCATGTGAGAGCTTTACATTATTTTATAACCACGATCATGGCTCTAATAAAGATTGCCAAACATTCTTATTGGACTGAAGGTGTATATAATAATCTAAATATCCCTTTAGTATAGGCATAATTCAAATCAATGGAATCAAATCAATATTAATTTTGTGTCCTTTTTTGAATTCTCCCCCAAATTTTGAGTATTCTGATAAAAAAATTTATAGTGAAAGAATTCTTTTTTTCAAATTTTTACTATTATACCTAAGGAAAAAATATTATAATTTCTTTATTTGATATTTAATTGAGACGATTCTTCTTTCATTATGTTTCTAAGAAAGAGATTAATAAAGCAAGATCCAAATTGAATCATTTTTCATATCATGCATATTAAAATTTTATTAGATTTATTAACAAATAAAAAACTTTTTTCACTATCTAACCAGATAAAAATTTCAATTTTATTCCCTATATAGATTAACAATTTCAATGTACGTCTAAATGTCAATTCCCATAACCGTTCAAATCACATTATTCAAAACATACAAATTAAATCAAAATGTTCCGAATCAACACAAATAATTTAAATTTCATCTCTCTTCAACTTTACATGCACAAAATTTTAAACAGGAGCAGCCTCTTTTGATTTCTTCACATTCTTCTCTTTGATTGATCCAACATGGTCAATCCCAGTGGAGACGCCCTGAAAAGTCTTCTATTCCGACCACTTCCTGACACCCCTTTCACATACTCCACCAAGTATCTCTAGCTATCCCCTCAAATTTCTCCACCTAGTAGAGTTTTAACCATTGTGTTAGATAAAACAGCACACTTGCCCAATCGCATATACACAATTAAAACAAGTAAAATACATTTGTCTTTGATCAAATAAACCAAATTAGGAGTCTCTTACAAGTTACCACAAGATCAACCTTTTATGGCTAAACTAGAGTTTTTTTTTTTTTTTTAAGAGAATCTAAATATAAAATATAGATTAAAATTTATTGCTTAAAAAATTTTGATATAGAATATGTGTGGTAAATCATTTTTTCTACTGACCAAATGACTTGAAAAATAAATATTTATCGATAAGTTATTTTTTGATTTTTATCGGAGAAATCTCCGTGTTAGTAAGAATAATTGTCTTGTTAAGAGAGAAGATGATAATTGTCTTGTTAAGAGAGAAGATGGCAAATGCATAGGCTATCAGACGCTAAGGTCTCGGATTCAAGCCTTTGGTTAAGAGTGAAACCTAATAATCCCTTCCGGCTTAATAATTGACTTGTTAGCCATAAGAAACATCGTGGATGCCTCGACCCCACCTAAGCTAAAATCCCTTAATTATCTCCGTTAGATTCTAAGGTGTAAGACATGGCTACAAATCAAACGTCCATAACAAAATTCTAAAAAATACGAAAAGTGAAAGTCGCCGACGCTTCTTTGACTCTTGAAACAGAGAGAGATGCGAAGCGAAGACCAAGAAACCAAAACACTGCTAAAGACTTGAGACGACAAAATTACTGCTTAGTGTTTCCTCACACTCTCTCTTCCATTTTCTCTCACTTTCCTCCATTTTCCTTCACTTTCTCGTCCAGGTAAACCGGTCCTAAACTCGTAGTTTTCTCCGCCCATTTCTTTTAGTTCAGGAAAGCCTGTCCTTTTGTGCTTCAAGTTTTGTTCCTTTTCCCGAGTCAATTCTTAATTTATCGTCGATTTTGGTAAGATTTTCAATATACAGCTTAATTATTGGAGTTTCGTTTAGATCTTTGGAGCTTCCATTTCCGGTAGAGGATTAAAGTGGGAGAGATAGATCTTTCCTTTTTGCAATAGCTCAATTTCAGGTAAAACAGGTCGTCTTAAAGTTAGGGCTTTTTTTGCTTGAAACTAATTTTCGTTGCAAGATTTCTATTTTTAGGTGTTTTCGTTTATTTGATCTGGGTTTTTGGTTACCAAGTGAAAATAGCATCTGGGCTCTAAGGATCTTAGCAAAAATTATAACTTTGGAAATTTGAGAATTTGGGTCTTTCTGTTAACGGTTGGGCTTTAACACTTTGCTTAGATTTGTGATTGTCCAAGCTTTCAGCTGAGATTGAATTGAAGGAAAATCAGGAAGAAAAAAAAAAGAACATTTATCGCAAAAGAAAGCATCGAATTTTTGGGCTTCAATTCTCATTTTCGGTACGCCATTTCTTCAATGATGGGAGGGCAATCCAGCAAAATGAAGGCTGGTGATGCTTCTAGATCACGATCACTGCCACCAGCACCACCATTGCCACCTTTTGAACCCAACAGAAATTCTCAGTACTCTGCTGATCTAAGCTCCTATGAAGCTGCCTGTAGATTTGACCCAACCTTACAGTCATTTGATGCTATTCTCCAAGAGAGAACTAACCGAGTAATAGGCACGTTGGCCACTGGAGTTGAGGTCAGGTCCTTGTCTTTCAATTCGCTTAAAGAAGTGACTGATTGCCTGCTTGAGATGAACCAGGAAGTGGTCAAAATCATTCTAGAAAACAAGAAGGATATATGGAACAATAAGGACATGTTTTCTCTTGTCGAGCAATACTTCGAAAATAGCATCCAAACATTGGATTTCTGTACTGCCCTTGAGAGATGCCTCAAGCACGCTACTGGTAACCAGCTGATAATTAGAGCTGCGGTCAGCCGGTTTGAGGAAGAGCTAGAAGGCGGCGAGGCTAATGGGGGTAGCTTTGAGAAGACATTGCAAGAATTGGCAAAGTTTAAGGCTGCTGGTGACCCATTCACGGACGAGTTCTTTTTGCTGTTTCAATCTGTTCTTAATCAGCAGTATGTGATGTTGGAGAAGTTGCAAACTCGAAAGAGGAAGCTTGATAAGAAATTGAAATCTCTAAAGACGTGGAGAAAGGTGTCGAATGTTATTTTTGTGGCAGCTTTTGTGTCTGTGCTGATTTTGACTGTGGTGGCAGCTGCCATTGCTGCGCCGCCAGTCGTGACAGCTTTTCTGGGCGCGTTAGCTGTTCCAATAGGTTCTGTGGGGAAATGGTGTAATTCGCTTTGGAATCGATATGAGAATATGGTGAGAGGACAGAGGGAGATAATCAGCTCAATGCAGGTTGGGACATATATTACGCTCAAGGACTTGGAAAACATTAAGGTGCTTATCGGCAAATTGGAAATCGAGGTCGAGTCATTGTTGCATAATGCTCAATTTGCTCTTATGGAAGACGGGGCTCTGAAGATAGTCATGGAAGAGATTAAGAAAAAGCTGGAAGTGTTTACAGAAACCACAGAAAGCTTAAGTAAACAGAATGAAAAGTGTATTCAAGAAATAACAATGGCAAGAAGGGTGATTATACAGAGAATACTTAAGCATCCATCAAGCTGAATGACCATGTGTTTGTTGTGGTTGATTTCTATCTGGATGAAGGTGGAATTTTGCAAACCTTGTGCACCACCAACGTAAAAACTCTCACCTTGTTTCACTTGGTGAAGGGCTTTAGTTTAATCTTCTTGAAGGTGAAAACTTGAAGCATTGTTGTGGGGCAGGTTTATAATTTTGTGTACTAATATCAGACTGTGTTTTTTTCCCCTTTTCTTTTGAATAAAAAGAAAGTATTACTTGTCTTTAACTTCAATTATCAACTTGGTTGTATGTTGCTTTAGACCCTATAATTTGATATAGTTTATATGTTCCATATCTTCTTGATTTGTGTTAAAGAGAAGGATTATTGGTCACGTTAGTTAGCTGCGTTATGGGTTAGTTTGGCCATTCGTATATTTTAGTTATATGCATAGTAGTAAGACACGTGCAAACGCAAAATTGGCTTGATATATTCAAGCCTGGTACTTCAACTGTATGTAAACATTGTGCAGATCAATTCAATGAGAAAAAGTTTTTTTTTATATCCATGGAGTTAGTTGAAGCCCCCTACTCATATAACTGTAGGCCTAATCTAACATGTAATGTGTTTTTGAGACTAGGTTTTACTGTTTTGTTATTGTTAGTAGCGGGATTATAACCGGATGGGATTAAAAGAGGATTTGCATATTCAATGAGAGTTATATTGAGTTACATTCAATGAGAGTTATAATTCTCACATGGTATTAGATCAGCGGCATATTTACCTTGAGAAAGACGCATACGCTTGAAGTTTTTTCCCCAAAATGCCCAGGAAATAATTCATCCGGCCCGAATCTTTCAAAGCAAATCTCTTATTCATGTGAGAAATTAGATCTTGAACAATAGCCGCATCACTATCAGGACATCATCTACATGGACATGTACGAAAGTTGTAGCTTGACTAGAATTTTTAGTAAACAATCTGACTTTTGAGGAAACAAAACCAAAATCAACTAGATCTGAATAAAGTTTCTTAAACAGACTTATTTGAGACCATAGACAGACTTGTTTAACTTGCAAAGTTGGAAAATTTGGAAGCATATAAACCTCCTCCTGCAAATCACCATTTAAAATTGTGTTATTCATAACTAATTGCCTTATTGCCCAGCATTCGTTAAAAGCAACCATCAAAGCCAACCGCATTGTTGTTGGTTTAACAACTGGACTATCGGCAATACAGTGTAATCCTTTAGCTATGAGCCTAGCTTTGTACTTGTTAGTAATTTTATCTGGATTTTTGTTTTTTTTTTTTTTTTGAGCTTGAATACCCACTTTTGCTAATAGCACTCAAGTCAACCAAAATCCAAGTATTATTTCTTAATATTGCCAAGAATTCATCCTCCATGGCCTGTTTACAGTGACTGTGCAGTAAGGCATCCGAACTAAATACACCTTAGGCTTAAAAGTTCTATTTTGGGATCTAGTAACATTTGAGTATTAGTAACAATAAGCATGTTATGATCAGTTAACTCAAAGGGAAGTATAAGTTCAGTAGTTATGAGATATGGAATTCATTAAGAAGGTGTTTGGCAAAATCAGTTTTAATTAAAGCTTTTGGTTGTTATAGTGTAAAGTTTTCACATGATACAGTGATTAAAAAAAGTAAACTACAATATAAAACTTTCACATACTACAGTTTTTAATTCAAAAGTTTCAATTCTAATTATACTTCTCAAACGTCCTATAAGTTTTGCAAAATAAAGAGTGTTTTCATCCAAAATAACAATCTTGAGATATGAAAATGCTACCAGTTGGATCAAGACACTTAGCATCCTTTGTGATTAAGATGGTAGGCTATAAAAGTGCATGGAACTGAATGAAGTTGGGATTTTTGTCTGTTGTATGGGAGTGTTAGAACAAAAGGTACATCCAAAAGCCTTCTCAAGTGGGAATAAAGTGGTTTCGAGTGAAGACAAGCCTTTTAAAGGTGACTGATATTTAAGGAAAACTGATGTTTTAGAAGCTTCATTTCAAAATGGACAAGGAAGAGGCCTGAGCTAGCAAAGTTAAGCCATTCTCTACAATATACCTGTGCTTCATGAATATCATTGAGGGGTTTCTTTTTTTAAAAGATAAATAAATAAATAAAACTTATGATTAACATTGGAATTGGAAAGATGCCAAGTTGGTTTAGTGATAAAAAAATGAGGAATCCATATGAATGCTAAAAACAAGTAGGATATATGAAAGTAGCCAAGGAGAATTTAGCATAAAATTCAGCGATTATGGCAGAACAACTATGAAGAGCCCCGAAGAAAGTGAATTAGAAGAAGAGGAAGAATAGAACAAACCATGGATAGTCTAGAATGGAATCAATCTTTTACAGAAGAAGATATGTGGGAATATGTGCTTGGAAAAAAGAAAACCAGGAAAAGCCCGGTGAAAGTATAGAAAAAGTGTTTTAATGTTTAAAGGTCTCACATTTATAGTTTTTTATTTAAACTTTAAAGCAAGCTACTTGAAACTGAGGTTGGCAAATGGGCTCATTTATAGCCCTTGTGGGCTCTCATACCACCCTAACTAGTGTCATCCAGTTGTACAAAGCTAGTTCTATATAAGTCTACCGTCTACATAAAACGCCGTGTCTATTTATCAGGCTCATCTTAACTCAACCCACTCGATCCATGTGCCAAAATGTTCAATTTATTCAACTTCAAAAAAGAAAACTAGTTAAATTTGCACCGGTTGGCCCTTTTGAAAAGGGAAAAATGTCATGGTAGAAAAGGAAAAAAGTTCATTTAAGATTATTTATATAATAAATAAAACTTTTTTGTGTCAAAAAATTTTGTTGCGTCCAGTGGTTAGGATGTCAGGCCTGCACCCAGGAGACCCTCGATTCCCGGCAACGGAATGCCTTTTATCCTTTTTAAACTTTAGATAGAAAAAAAGATTTTAAGAACAATTGAGAGGATTTTCGTTTTCCATTGTGTTCTTTTTCTTTGTTTATAATATATATATATATATGCACGGGAAGAAAGAAAAAGCATGATTATTATTTTACTTAAAGTGAGGCTGAGTAAGTTACTACATGAAGTTTAAATAATTTTAAGCTTTCCCACTTAATGATCTAAATATGGATGTAAGTTCCACTATTTTGTTTATTCATACCAAAAAGCCATCACATCATTATAGTGATCCTTCTAAACTTTTCGGTTCTTCTTTTGGTTTTCCAAAATAATACAACAATCAGGAATATACACACACACACACACACACACACATATATATATATATATATTTATCTTCAAATTATAATTAGAATCTTCAAATTGTAATTAAAATCTCTTATATATTATGGGAGAAGATTAAAACCTAAACGACAAGAGAAAAAATACGACGACAATGTTAAATAACAAGTAAGGAGGAAAAGGAAAACGGTATCGTTGAACTAAAAGGACAAGACAGATGCAGAAAGAAGTCACGTGCGGAACTAAAGCTAAAGACAAATGTGGACGCAGAACGATTAATAAATAAAAAAAAACTTGTTAAAATAAAGACACAAATAAAATATCGTACGCCTAGAATAAGATGATTAAGAATCAACATAGATTAAATCAGTTATTTTAGAGGGTTAATGTAATTCTTCAACGTTTATAAAATAAAGGTAAAATATAATTATTTGTAACACTTTTACTGACTTAAGAATTAATAAGAATTTTTAGAGATTTATTTTATTTTTGAGTCCAATTAAGTAAGTAGATCATTATTGTTTAAAAAATTTTCGAAACAAATACTTATATATACACATACATACATACATGTATATATATATAGTCTCAAATTATTCCTTGTCAAAGCGTGTACAAAAGCCACCAGTGGTCATGAGGTGCTGAGTCAGAGCCGGCAATGGGGTTACAGATAACTACAACCCACTTCGTGGCATTAGTGCAAGATGCATCTTTGGAACTTCAATTTCATATTATTAATACTTCTTTGTGTGGTTCGGGAAAGAAACAACACCATGACCAAGATCCAATGCTATCGGGCCGTTAGATGCATTGAATATGATAGCATTAGATAATATAATCTTAGAAGATTAGATTAGATTGTATTAAAAAATATAAGATAAAATTTTAGCTAATTTAATTTTATGTTTGATGTTGTGTTATTAAAACAAGGCTTTTTTGTAAAAAGTTTTCAAAAATTTAAGTCAAATTGTAATTTTTAAAATTAAAGGGCACAAATATAATTATTAAAAATTAATTCTGTCACATAAAAATTACATTTTGATTCCTCATTTTTTAAAAAATTATAATTTAATCTTAAATTTTATAAATTTTTATAAATAAATCCTTAAAAATTTTCATAATGCATAAAGGTTATGTTTAATATCATACCTTAATTAAGGATTGCGTAGTCCCCTTCAAAGGGGATTCAAGCATGAACCGGATAAAAGTTTCTCCAATCTAATTCTTTAAAGTTTTTCACTAGGCAAGGTTCTAAGATTTAATGCAATCCAATTCTCTTTAATCTTGTAGACCAAACATGTCCTCGCTAAATATGAGAAACAATCCAATCAATGGTCCATCATCAACTATTAAACTATTCCCTTATATATATCTTATATATATATATATATATATATATATGTTTGTTCACCGGAACAGGGCATGAACCGACCCATGATAGTGATTCATGATCAAATGATCCTAGTTCTGCATTCCCTTACCTAACAAATCATGCTTCATGTGTTGCACCTCTTGATTAGCGAATATTAGAATATATTTCCAACCTTTAATATATAGACCTGACAAAGCTACAAAAGCTTACGTAAAAGCTTGTCAGCAAGTTACATTTATATGTATGTAGATATATATATATATATATATATATATATGTGTGTGTGTGTGTGCGCGCGCGCGCGCGCGTGTGCGTGTGTAAAATTGTTATATGACTTGTCCAATTTGCATGTTGCATAAATCCTGTTGTTGCTTTCTTATCTGGCTATGGCGACGTATACTCTTCCTCCATCTCTTTCTAAATTTATGATTTATCAATTAGTCCGGACGCGGTATAAAGATTAGGAAGAGATAAAGAGAATACTGCTGATGGATTTGTGAGTACCAATAATAATTCAACGCGATGCTATCATGCTGTACGCATTTATTTTAAGCAGTGTTCTAAGATCCTAATTTTAATTACAATTTTTTTTTAACAATTTGCGTAAGGATAAGTTGTCATCTCTTTTTACTAATTATACATAGATGCAGGCTTTCAATATTAATTGATATAGCAGTTTCTTAATGCCTTCTAATTAAAAAATGAATATTCACATGCGATATGCTATTAGACAATTTTTAATGTAAATACCAATGTCGATGTTATATTTGCTACTAAAGTGTAAAAAATATATATTTGATGTTTTATTTTATTTATACTCTATTGCATACAGCTATTAAAATGTCATATTTACCTTTTATCATAATTATTAAACTTTGAAACTTATAAAAGTAAATTTTTAATATTAAAATTAATAAAAGGTAAGAATTTTGTAATTATTAAGACAAAAAAGTCAATTTACCAACCAATAAGAATCAAATGCCAAATTTTCTATATGTTAAACTTTATGACAAAATTGTTTCAAAGTTTAGCATATAACAAATTTAGCGTTAAAAATGGCATTACATTGATGAATGTTTTTATATACTTAAATGCTGAATGTGCCATTGACACATTAATTTTGCATCAATGCATTGAAGATGCTCTTAGTATTAAAAAAAAAAGGTGATTATTTGTGGTCTATAAATATATATGTATACACATATATATATTGGTTATTTACTTGAACTTTAGAATGTAACGATATAAACTTCGATATAAACTGTACGCGTAGTTGATGTAAAATTAATGGAATCATCGCTAGATTATGTTTGGACTATATTTTCTTTTGTTATATGCATATATTATTATTAAGGACGAATAGTCTTTAAAGAAAATGCATATAATATTATCAAGGACGAATACTCTTTGAAGAAAATGCATATAATATTATCAAGGACGAATACTCTTTGAAGAAAATGCATATAATATTATCAAGGACGATTACTCTTTGAAGAAAATACGTGCTAAATGACTCAAGTCTATTTTTAAGTTGCCCAAAGTCTAGCTTTGCCGATGGCAAATTTAGAAGCAAGCTGGCTATTAATAATTCCGTTTAGTGACTTTCTATACTTTTGTTTTTTTTTTTTTGGGTGAAAGTGACTTATATATACTTTATTACACTCATTTAATTCCACGCATAATGAGGGGTTTGTTCCTTCATTTAAGGGCAAAACAAAACAATAACAGCTGCGTTTAGTGCAAAACATACATTAATGGACAAATTAAGTAGGAGATTATGAGAAAATACAATTAATTATTCTAATTCTTGAACAATAGTTGGGAGGGACTAGTGGACAAAAATTTTGTCCAAAAATAAAAAATAAAAACTTGCCATCGATTGGAATGATACCTTGGGGATGCCTAGTACTCAAGCATCATGTTAGAAGGATTGAAAAAGGAATAACACCCCATTTTTCTTTTTCTTTTTTTAAAGAAAAAGAAAAAAGAATAAACCCTTGTCTATGAAAGAAATAGTGGGTGAAAGAAGAAAAACAGATAGGGAATAAAAATTATTGTCCATCCCATATGTCTAGTAGAGGACAATAATTAATACGTAGAATATATACCATATTCTAAGCTCAAAAAATGAGAAATTTGTGCATCTATAATTATTTTTGAAGGAAAAAAAAGACAAGTCATGAACTATTATTGCCTATTCTAGGATGGACATTGGGGTTCTTCAAACTTGATATGCTTGTCGTACTTTTACCTTACAACTTGAACGGAAAAGAGGAATAAAGCATTGAGGTTTCCTCATAATTCAACCAAAAAGAAATAAAAATAAAATAAAAATAAAAAAGAATTGTTATATATATCACTAAGATTTGACCTAGGGCTAACAATACCAATCAAAGTTGTGACTTCTTTATTTTTTCATAGGGACAATATCGGCCAATAATTGATGGGTGAGAAAAAAAATGGGATTTTTTTTCTCTTTTCTCCTTCCTTTTTTTCCCCCTGAAAGCTACCGCCTTAAACGCATTTTCTTTGGTCGATTTCTTCTTCATTTTCTAACCTTTTTCACTTTATTTTTCTCTTGGAACAAGTTACGTTAACAAATAGTATATTTGACAAATCGGTTTGAACTAAAAAATAAATTCAAGTATTTTAATATATGAAAAATTTACACTGTAACTGTTTTTTATACTATAAATACTGAGAGTTTTATACTATGAATAATTCATATTGATAAGTTTAAACCAATGTATCAAACACAATAAAAAAGAACAAAAAATGTTTAATTGACGGCCCCCCAATCAAACTCTTTGACATAAATGGAGCACATATAACGCAATAGCAAACAAGTTAATTCCTTTTCCCTTAAAAAAAAAAAAGGACTCCTTTGCGAAAAAAGTTATAAAATTACAAATAATGATGAAGATGTCAATGTTACCAAGTGGAGTCATGGAGGATAAAAGTGACAATTACTTATTACCACGTGTTAAGAAATGGGTCAAATTTGAACCGTAAAGATTATTATACAAAAGCGATGATGTGGGCCACCTACGAGAGTAGAGTTCTCCCTAGTCATGAGTTAGATTCTTATTGGATTAACAAATATAGTGAATTATCAAGGAGCGATCTCACCATCTGTTCAACACATGTTGCTCTGTTCAACACATGTTGCTCAATGGCACCCCCATTCATCTCCATCGTTTATCATTGGAATAATGTCCAACTAAATAGAACTTAAATTGATCGTAGTTCGTCCCAACATCAACTTCATGCTGTTAAGCGGTATTAATGGAAAACTAAGCCAAATCTGTGACAAAAGGAAAATTCCTAAATCCGAAATAAAACACAACTTTTGTATTCAATATGTCCATATTTATGTTAACTAGTACAATAAATATATATATATATATATATGCTAAAAAAGAAAAGGAGATCGTTATTGTCGTCATATCTTTACCCAACGTCTATAAAAAATCTACTGATATCAAGTTAGAACGACAAAATATCAAACCACATTTAGTGGGCTCACTATCAATCCTTACTTGATAAAAGAGAGTCCTAACACTATGCTACTACCACCAGTGACAATAATAGTATTTATAAGTCTTTAACAAGACTAACAATAATAACCACTAACAGACATTCAACATACTAAATAAATAAGAAAATTAAAAAAAAAAAAA
>CAMOHE010051980.1:22562-77764 GCA_946598075.1 Artocarpus hirsutus
GCTAAACATTCTAAATCAATGCAATGTGGATCATTAGTTTTTTTGGCTAGAAATTTGAATCTTTATTTAAAGCTACGTCATGTGTTCCCCCTCACTCTTAAAATGGGCCACAATATCTGATTGCATTACATCTTTGGGAACCACAAACAGTTCATATCCAGTGAAGCTGTCATCAGGAAAACCATAGGATGCTTGCCACGTGGCACGAGAGAAATCACAACACGAGAATGGGTAAAAAGATAAAAATTAAAAATGATAAAAAAAAAAGGAAAGAAAACTTTCCCAACCACTCTGCGTAGGTAATACATGAGAAGTCCAAAACCTATTTTCTTTTTTTTTTTTTCTATCTGACCCAAAGCCTTTTTTCTCGTGCCGTGGACGTTGAGAAAGCAATATTGAATATGTGGCGACACGTTTGCGTTCACGCATGCACATCACCTTCACCAGTTACGTCTGAGCTTTTTCTCGGAGACTCAGAGAGGAAAAAGAACATTCATTATGTAAAGCGGGCCTATTATAATTCTTTGACCCTCAAGGATAACAATGGCTCTATTACGTTACACATGTTAAACAATTAAAATCCTAAAAGTACATGTTAGAATAATTCGGGGACTTCTGCTATGAGACCTTTCACATGTGGGTTCACATGTGGTACATATTTTAGAACCGTTATATCTTATTAAATTTATTATTTTTGATAGATTTTACTGTTAAAATTCAGATACTTGTTGACCTTTTTTTTTTTTTTTTTGGATATTACAGAGAAACCGTCTAATAATCAGAAAAATAGAAAAGTGGTGAACAGTTGGAGACGACTATAAAAAATAATGCGCGTCAAAATATTTGGCTTCCGGTGGTCGCTGGCTTAATTTGGTATAAATATATATTTTATTTTCAAAGGCATTTACGTCTAGTTTTTGAAGTTTTATGTTCGAATTTGTCATCAATCTCTTCATAGAGATAACATATAATATGTTTTTGACTACCAATATGTATAAATTCATGTGCACAACTTCATATCTTTCGTTCCACGTGAAAAAAAAAAAAAGAAAAAGAAAAAAAGAGTTAGTTTCATCTTTTGAATATAAGATGGTTTGACGTACTCTCAAGATCAGTGGTTATTGCCGGTGCCATTATAAGATCCTCGGATGAGCTCGCGGTGGTGTTTGATGTGTGGGCTTTGACCTTTTGAATCTATGAGTGTAAGTTTGACGCTTCGTAAACAAAATAAAACAAAATGTTTGAAACGACGAGGATAATTAAAATGGTTAAAACTTTTAATTTTGAGGAATTTCTTATGTATTTCATTAAATTTTTACAGTTTGTACCATTTGAATCGTTCAAACTCATCACTGTATCTATGGTTCATTGCAATTCTTACACCATTCAAACAACAATTTTCTAATATGATGTTTTGTTACTTATTCAGCCCTTTACATTCCAAACGTTGTATCAAAACCATAGTTCAAACCACAAGGTTCAAACTCACATCGATATTCAAACACGTATAACAAATGGGGCTAGTGTTGTTTTATTTTGCCTTTTTTATGCCATTCCAATAATTCGTTTAGATTCACACTAAGGATAATAATGTTTATTTATTTGTTCTTTAAACAAAAATGCAAAGTTTCATTACATCGTCTTATATTAAGTTACAATGTGAGTTTAAAAAATAAGTTAGAACTAAAAATTTGCAAAGAAAAACTATTGTATTGTGAGCAAAAACACTGTTAAAACAGTCATTGAAACTGCAAACCAAGGCTTCCAAGAGCCTAATCTAACACTTACTCATGTTTGGTATAGTGATGAGAATCACGATTTCCACTACAAACTCAGTTATGAACAGTATAAAGCTCTTGCATGCTACAGTAACAATACAAAAAATTATTACAATATAAAGCTTTCACATACTACAATAAAAATAGTTCTAACCAACTGTTCCTACCACCTTTCAAACACCAACTTAAAAAATGTTTTAAAGTCAACTATATTTTAGCACTAGTCATTCTTATAATTTTAGAGTGTTTAAGAGTTTTAATTAACACAAATAATTAAAACTAATTTTATTAAAAATATTATAATATATAAAAAATTTATATAAAAACATAATTTTTTAATAATATGTAAAAATTTAACGCTGTATCAATTAAAAAGATTTTGTCATCTGCCAGCATCAACAGTAACACTTTCCCACAATAAATTTTTCTCATAATTGTACAGCAAGGGACTACCTTGATGATCAAAACCATCCAACCACGTGTACGCTGATCAGGATATTTCCTTTGGGATATTTTATCTCGTGAACGAGGCAACCATCAATTTCTCGACACCATTAATAAACGGCTTCTTTTGAGATCATCAGGTGTTTTATAGTCAATACGGTAAAATACACTAATTTCGAATATTTATCTCTTAAAGCGTACGATTCACAAGAATAATAAAAATAATAAAACGAATATTCGAAAACGTAAGGTAGAATTAATTTCTCGTTCGTAGCATAACACGACTTTTTTGTTTTTCTCACCGTTTTTGAAAAAGACGTTTTTAAAATATCGCGGATTATTCAATATCTCGTTCGTCTTCTTCCCTGGCGACCCTATATAAAGAAAAAACGCCTCATTTTGTTTCTGCACAGAAAAACCATTTTTTTCTTTTCTGATCTCCAGAAACCACCAAAAAAAAAAAAACTTGAAAGGTTCTTTCCTTTCTCAACAATGGCGTTTAAGAAAACCCTAGCCCAGCGTCTATTCAACATATGCAAAACCTCCTCCAAAAGCCTCATGTACTCCCGTCGGATCCCTAATCGAGGAAGTCTCGCTCCAGATCCCGGAGACAATGCCATATTCAGCCGGTTCCTCCACAAGAGGGCGATTCAGTCGCCGGAGCTCCGGTCGCTTCCGACGGGAGAAAGCCTGATCGAGAAGATCAAGGAAATCGGCATTGGGAGGGATCGTCTCCGATTCGACGGCCTGACTCCGCCAGAGATCTCGTCGCCACCGCCGCTGGCGGCGAAATCGGACTTGACGATGATGGATGCGAAGAAGCTGATTAGGGCGGCGGAGTTGGAGGCGGTGAAATCGAAGCTGAGGCAGATTCAGAGGACATGGATTCCGTACTCGGAGTTCGTACGGATCTGCGGCGAAGGCTCTCCGAGTCCGGAGGATCGGGGACGAAGCTTCGCGAAAATGCTCGACGACAGTGGAAGCGTCGTCGTTTTTGGAGACGTCGTAATCCTCAGGCCTGAACAGGTGAATTCTCTGTCCTTAATTAATTCCCAATTCCTTTGATCTTAATCAAAATAACAATTTGTTTAATTTTTTATTTCATTTTATTTTTGTGTTCTCTGTGATGATTTCAGATTCGTGATAAGATTGTCATGGTCTCGAACTGAAAGGGTTCATTTTTCATTTGGGGAAAAATTAAAGTTTTTTTTTTATTTTTTTTTTCCAATTTGGGGAACTGATGAATTTTATTACTATTTTTTTTGTGTTTTTCTCTCTCCACAGGAAATCTTAACGTGTTAAAGGATACCACGTTTGAGATGGAACTTATTTGGAAGGACCAATAGAAACCATATCAATTTCTACAACGGCAGACGAGTTTTTTTTTTTCCCCAACTTGTTTATGGTGGTTAAACCCACGGCATATCAGCCCTCTAAAATGATTTTCAAGGGAAAAAAATGTTTTTCTTAATTTAAAAAAAAGGGTTCAATGTGGTAGAGGACCTACAGTCCTTTTCTGAAAAAAAAAAGAAGGGACCTTTTGAAAATTGAGAAGTAAATATAGCACGTTCACCTAGCAACCAGAAAAGAGAGAGGAAAATACTTCCTTAATGGAAAGGAAACTTCTTTTTTTAAATTTTCAATCAGAAAAATGGAAAAAGTGGGGTGGGGGACCCCCGGCAAGTAATACAGACATTTCTTTTGTTTTTCCCTTTTTTTAAAAGAAAGCTATTTAAGTTTTTTTGACTTTAATGGGAAAAAAAAAAGAAAAGAAACGGAAAGAATATGAATGGTTCATAGAAGACCCCAATAGCCTATTGTCTTGCTCCTTAGAATATATATATATATATATATATATATATATATTTTATTTATTTTTTATTTTCAAGTCCATTTTTCCTGTTGCTTTTTATTTGGCTTTTTTTTTTTTTCATTATTGCTAAATTTTGATTCTCCTTTTTCTTTTTATTCTTTATTTTTTTAAACGCGCTTTATTAGCATTGATTTGTGTTTCGGTTTTAGTGGGATAAGAAATTGTCAAAAAGAAACTTTATTTATTTATTTATTTATTTTTTCTTAGAGGAGCTTTTCGGTGGCAGCGACGGTGATGTGACCACAAATTTTTGGGAAGGCATAACATAAATGACTTGAGAATAAAAAAACTTAGATTTAGGATTTAGCATTTTAACATTCTTCATCAATTTGATCTTATATTAGCATGGCGGTGTGCTAACAAAGCATTCATTGAATGGTGTCATCACTTGTCATCTCATCAGCTACTATCTATTTGATTGTCGTTTTCTTTATTTAGTCCATGACTTTATGGACAGGGTCCAGAATATGCATTTTTTCCTAAAAGATCATAAAACAAGAATTTGAATAAGCCTTAACATGATTTGTGTCAAATTTAGCTCGTAAATCATAACATGATATATAGTATAATAGTTTAGGCTAAGTCATGTTTTTACCCAAACATTTTCAAACTCTCTGGTTTCAGGTAGCTAAAGCCATCCAAGCACTTGTAATTCAATCACCAGAAGCCAATCAAAACGACCCGAGATTAAAGGAGCTGGAAGAGATGGAGAAGCAAAAGTCTGAGATCGACGAGAAAGCGGAGTCGCTCGTCCGAAAGGAGCTATGGTGCGGTCTTGGCTACCTCGCGGTCCAAACCGTCGGGTTCATAAGGCTCACATTTTGGGAGCTTTCATGGGATGTGATGGAACCCATTTGCTTCTACGTGACATCCTTCTACTTCATGGCTGGGTACGCGTTCTTTGTTAGGACCTTAAAAGAGCCCTCTTTTGAAGGGTTTTTCCAAAGCCGGTTTAGCGCCAAACAGAAGCGTCTAATGAAGCTTCACAATTTTGATATTGAGAGGTATAATGAGCTGAAGAAAGCTTGTCATCCTAATTACTCAACGTCCTTGCCAGAATTACCTCCTCAATCTAATTTGTCGTTTGATAAATCGGAGAAAGTCCAATTGGGTGTTGTCCATCATTGATTTTACTTAATTTACTTAAAAAAAACGAAGTATACAATTTTTGTTTTAATTCTCAGTTTCCTATTTACGTATTATTACTACCATATTGGAAAAGTGTATGGTGGAAAATCAATATATTGTAAAAATAAATATGCCGTCTTTATGGGTTTATGTAAAAAAAAAAACCAATAACAAATAAAAAGTGAACTTAAATAGTATAACATTAACATATAGGGTATTTGAAAGAGTGGTTAGAACCATTGGTTAAAATTGTTTTTTATTATAATATATAAGAGTTTTATACTGTAACGAATTTTTTATTGTTACTGTAACATGTGAGAGTTTTACATTATTTATAACAAAAGAAGTGGTCCGGTCCGTAGTTCAAATCGACTTGTCAAACACGCTAATAATGTTGAGGAAGATTTGGTCAACTTCTTTGAGAAGAAGTTCTTCACAAACTAAATCGGGGCAAAGATTGAAAAAAGAAAAAGGAAATTTGCTAAAGATGGTTACTCCCCAAGTCATGCAGTACTATTGGGTGTTTCCAACTTCACAGGCGGTGAGATCATAATGTGGTGCGGAAATTGGCTTTATTTGGTTTTGGTCGACGTTCAAATGGTGCGGCTTCATGTGAACATAGAACAAATGTGAAGACCCGCTTGGGAGTCGTATTCGAGTCCGATTGCAATTAATAGAAATTGAATAGTAAAGCCTAAACTTTGGACCCTGTTTAGACCGCTTAATTATCTGAATAGGTCAAATTTTAATATTGCGTTTCGTTTAACAAAAAGCCTTGGAGCTTGATCTTGATGTTGGAAAGATGAGTAATAAAACATTGATGAGATCAAGCACGAAGCTATAAAAATTAGTTTGGGGCAAAGAAAAGATTGAACTGAGATGTAGAATTTTAAAATGACGAGATATAATTTTAAGAGAATAAACCATAACTTTCGTAAAATTTTATATACAAAATTAAAAAAAAAAAGTTCAATGATGGCCGTGCAATCTTGTATGTGGTGGCTTCTCCCCTGACTGAGATAAGTTTAAAGCAGTTTTGAGCCGTAAAGATATACTATTATTTCATTCTTTCAAATTAGATAAATATTGAAGGAATGATTCAACGCACAAAATGATTTTTTTTTGGTGCATGATCATATCAACCCTAATGCATAAAATCCTATCAAAACTCCGCCGTCAAGCATGTTTGGGCAAGAGTAATACTAACAGGGGTGATTTCTTTTTAGGTTTGAAGAATATTATTGCCGTATAACGACAAATAATGTGAGATAACGCAGGTAATCTATACAAACTCGAGGAAATCACCAAGCTCCATGCCTTTGATGAGTGGTATAGCCGGGGAAGGTTTGTTTCTGCAAATAGGATAAGAGTAGATTTTATTTGGCTGGTCCAATTTTTTATGTCCTTGGATTTGCAAGATTATATTTAATTTAACAATTGTTGGATACAAATTCACATGGCTTGTCCAAAATCGCATGGTCCTCAAACAGCCACCGCCAAATCCAATGTAGTCAAGGGAGGTGCACAGAAGAAATCTCCACGAAACTGGGTGATTTTGTTGCTCCCTAACCCAGTAAATGAAAATCACTAATTTAAGAAGTGGAATCTTTTAATTAATATAAAAATAATAAGATTATTTTATGTAGCCAAGACATATTCTTCAATCCAATCCCTTTACAAATTGCTCATATATAAAGCCCCCCATCCGACCTGATTCATTGTCACTCCATACAATTTTTTTTGTCACTTAATCTTTAACTTTTTTTTTTGGGTATTATGTACCCAACATGCCTCTAAATCCATTCTAATAATAAATCTTATTCTACGTTTTCCAAAAATCGAACCTAAAAGTTAACCCTTTAACCCCCTTCCTTCACCGCCGGATTAGTCCGGTGGCTATACCCTAGGAATACACAAATTCAACGCAACAGAAAAGAAAATAATAATAATAATAATAATAATAATAAAAAGGGTGTGCCTTGCTTGTTTCCTTCACTGTCGGAACTAATAAAGAATAATGCTTTTTTTTGTGTGTTTTTTGATTACAAGAATTGATGACTTGGGATATTGTAATGATTATCGTGATAAGAATATAGCACAATCCATAAGCCAAAAAGAAATATAATATATATTATTTTTTATTTAGGGCTGCAACGGATAGCATAACCCTGTTTATCTCAAATTCTTTCTTCTCTTCTCAAGTTTTGCGTTTCATTTTTGGTAGGTGTCTTGGTGATGATCATGGACGGCTTGTTGAGTTATTTTTTTCAGCGGGGTTCACTTGATTGATTTTAGAGAAGAAAACCCGTTCTAATTTTTTGAAGTTCATTTATTTTAATGGCTTTTGGAATCGACGTGTTTTTTGTTTATCCGCGCGTATAAAATCAAGTTAATATAGGGGTTTACAGAAATATTGCGATCGA
Organism: Artocarpus hirsutus; assembly: GCA_946598075.1. Classification (NCBI taxonomy): domain Eukaryota; kingdom Viridiplantae; phylum Streptophyta; class Magnoliopsida; order Rosales; family Moraceae; genus Artocarpus; species Artocarpus hirsutus. The sequence goes on from CAMOHE010051980.1 coordinate 30,209, forward strand.
AACGTTTGGATTGAGAACTAAAATTATTATGCAATTCTCTTCTCTCTCGATCAGTGCTCTGCAATGGTTTGGTAATTTGTTGGGTGCTATGCCACCCTCCCTCTGGGACCAAAGGCCGGCGCTATTTTTGGGCTGGCCTTCATGCCTCTGACCTATGGGAGGGGGTGGATGAGTGAATTGTGGCTGATAAGGGGGTAATCTTGGGCATTAGGGAGACATTGCACTACGTTGGTCAGGTGGCATGGGGGCGGGTGAAAATCGGCGTCAGTGAGGTCAAGGCAAGAGACTTGTGGCTGATTGTGGCGGATCTAAAGGTTGATGTGTCTAAGGAGGGTCAGGGGTGATAAGTTTGGGTGGGGGTTGAGGGTGTTCAGATAGGGGGTGATCTCTGGCATGATGGAACAATGGGAAAGCCAGTGTACCGTTGAATCTAGCCGAGTATGGAGGTAGAAGGTAGCGGAGAGCCGCAGTTGTCACTGATAGAGCGCTCTAAGTTGAACGGTCTTATTACTTTGGGTCTGAGATCAAAGTTGACTAGGTCTAGAGTAGGAGGGCAAGCTTGTCAAAGTTTTGGTTGGGTCATAGATTGCCAGGAGTAGGATAGATGGTAGAGGCTGTAGACTCTCGTTTGTCTGTCAGGATGTTATCTCTATTTTTTAGTTTTGTTTTTGTTTTTATTTTCAGTGTGTAATGATGGAGGCGGTTTCCTCGCCTTTGGCCTTTGGTTATATTGCATACTTGTTGATGAACAACGTTGTGTATGATGACTGACGGCTGGATCTAAATCTATGTTGGGTTTTATATACCCTCACTAGGATAGATTTTATTTTGGTTGATTAATTTCATCCATCAACAGTGGTTTATCGTAATAAGTCGTTGATGAGCTCTATTCTATGTGTGGGGAGGGCTTTTTCCCTCTAGATCTCAATGTCTTCTTTTTTTTCATATGCTTTAATCGTGTTTTAATAGTAGATTCAGTCTTTGTTTGGGTCATTTATGCCTATAGTGGACAATCATATGCAACTTTGTTTTTACTATTTTCAATTGAATGAAGCTTTATCTTTAAAAAAAAAAAAAAAAAAACCACACTTTAGATTGATTTTTACATGTTGCACCAACACATATAGAATACCAAAAATTTTGCTAATGTCATAACACAAATACCAGTCACAGCTCACCAGTGATCGAAATTATCCTTTGTTGGCTGTCCTTTTAGGCAAAATGTTTTCTCCAGTGACAGATCCAAATAGTGATGACTTGCAGAAGGGGTGGTAGGAGAAGTTCGGCGATCACAGGGTATACAATAACATAGAAGCAACAAGAGAAAGAGGTCGGAGGAGAGAAAATGATAGGAGTGTTTGCGGAAGTTTGGGCGTTTTTTCTCCAAACTTTCGACTAAACTAAAAATAAATTTTAAAATTTTGGGTTATTTGATTTTCTTATAAAACTCAAATCAAACTAAATTACTTATAAGTGGTTTCGGTGATTTGATTTAGGTAGTTTGAGCTCAAGGTTAAAAAAGTTTTTAATATTTAACAATAATTATAAAATGTCTAAAATTTCACCATTTAAAGTTTAATTACAAATTAAAAATCAAACTAAAAGTTATAATAAAACAAATCAAAGTTCACCAATAACCAAACTAAAAAGTTAAAAGCATAACTAAGTAATATAAAATAATACAATTAAATGTCAAACATAAATTAAAGTTTTATAGTACTTGGTTTTTTGATTTTTTTGAATGTTATTGGGTGATACCTAATGTTATTTTAACGTTATTAACAAAAAGTATAATTATAGAGTATGGAAAAGTTTAGTTTAAATATGTAGAATTTCTTTTGATGAGCAATGAAAAATAATTTATGCAAAAAAATACTAAAAATTATCATATAAAAGTATTATAAATATACAAAATTATATATAAGGCAGTTTGGGCGATATTAGAAGCCAAAACTACTAAACAAACCATCTAAAATTATTTGTGCAAAAATCACCTAAATCATTCCAAAACCACAAAAAAAACCATCTGTTTAGTTTTGTTTGGTTTAGATTAAACGGTTTGGACAGTTCGACGGACTTTTTTAACACCCCTAATGATTGTGATTGGATAGCCAACAAATCTAGTCCAATCAATTCAATGAAGATTAGATAACTAATATTTACAGAATTGGATTGGATTGGGTTGAAAAATTAAATGAATAAATATAATGTCAAAATATAGCAAAAGAAATTAAGTGTTTTTACAAATGGCAAATATCAAAATAAATAAAATAGTCACCACTTATGTTGGAAAAGTAATTATTAGATTCAATATTTATTAGATATTCAAACTCTTTATCTAATGTATGCGTCATGTGTAAAATTATCGCTATGTCATAGCTACAATTAAAATACACATTCATGTTTTGGTTGAAAAAAATATATACAAATATGATAGTAAATATTACTTTTCAAAATCTAATTATAGTAAATATCAAGTTTTGAATATAGTTGTAGCAAAAAACAGATTTATAATGAATAATTTATGTACTCTTTTATTTACAATGTATGTAATTCTTATTTATACATTAAATAGATTTAAGGTGTAAATAATGATTTATCTCTTTATTTACAATGTAAATAATTCTTATTTAATAGTAAATAAACTATTTGCATTGTAAATCTACTATTTATTACAAATATTTTTTAAATCCGTTGTTCACTTCAAAAATTTAAAAAATATATTATTTCCCTCTTGTCACAAAATTATACATTGATTGGTTTCTTAAGGTTTGAGCCCCATGGCCCTTGTGAATAGTGAACAGACTAATAGTCTTTTGGGCTTTTTTCTAGCTAGCCGACCTTTTTGGGCTTAAACTTTTTTGAAATACATAAAAAAAACATACATCAAAATTTGGATAACAAAATTACATAGTAGGCCATACCTTTAAAAGTTGTGTTTATTTATACTATATTTAAAAAAGTTTATATAATATTTTCATTCATATTACATATTAAGTTATGTCAAAAATAAAAATGTATACATAATGGTTTTTTTGTAAGAGATTTTCATATATAGGCCCAAAAGCAAATCATATTTTTGCGGGTTTTATTGTTGAGAGCTTTTCTTCCACCTGAGGACGCGGATTTAAGAAATTTGCACAATTTCTGAATTTTCTCTGTTCCTAGATCTTTACTCATTTTGCTTTTTATTTTTGTTATTTTGGTAATGTAGTTAGACTTTTACTTCGATACTAAGAGACGTGGTGTCTCGTGTTAGGCTGAAAATTACTAATTTAGTGGTGTAGAATTTGTTAGAGTGTCGACAAATTCTTGTTGTTGACTACATCGACAGAAGGATATTTCCATATATATATTAAAACCATATATATATATATATATATATATATATAGGTTTTGCTTAATATAGACCGTTTTTTCTTAACTTTACATAATATATAAATTTGGACTTTCAAAACAGAAAAAAAAACACATGAATACAGGGAAAGAAAAAGGAAAAGTATAATCTGATATCAAAACGGCAATTTCGTAACAACCATTAAAAAAGAGGGTTTTTAATTAGGCTCTATTTTCTTGAAAAAATAAAATAACATGTGGTAAAACAAGAACATAAAAATTATTAAAAAAGTAATAAAGAGTGTGATCTAGCATTTCTCAAATACATACTAATTGTTTAAGTTAAATTCATCGTAGGTCTTTAAACTTTATTCTCTTTTTAAAATTAGTTCATGTACTCAAAAATGTTTTAATTTAACCCTTAAACCTTTTTTTGCCCCAAATTTTGTCCTTCAATTACATTTTGTTAAATGTTATGTGGAAAAAGTTGGATAATATTATAATATTACCTTAAAGGACGGGCAGTCTTGTAATTTTCTCCAAAAGAACCAAAACGTCTGCTTTTTTTTTTGGTCAACTTTAAAATGTACAATTAAAGGAAAAAAAATGAATCTGATGAACATGAAGAAGAAAATTTCTGACTTGTTGGGATCTGAAGCAAGTGGCTAATTTTATTTTCTTTTAAAATTGTGCTTTGTTTAAGCTTTAGGATTTTTTTTCCTATATATTTGATTTAGCTTTTAAGATTTTCTTGGTTGCTTTTGAGCCAAAAAAAAGTTTCTAAGTTGCTTATAAACTTGAGCAAGTGGATAATAATTCTTTCTCTATAAAACACAAATCAAAGTTGTTATATCTTTTTTTGTGCATATGAATTTAAATTAAGAATGTATTTTTCATGCACAACTTAAAACTTGGACTGTAAACCTTTTGTCCCTATCCACCACTAGGAAGAAGTTGCCTACAAGGAAGAAAAGATCAACTTTTTTATTGAATAGAGTTTTGTGCTTTTTTTTTGAATTTTTGATAAAGCTTATCATGGATAAGTTCTTTAAGCTTTTTGTTCTTGGGGAAAAAAAACTAATTATGCACAGTTTTTTTAGTCCTTTTATTTTGGAGGAAAGCTTGATTATGGAAAAGTTAATTTAATTTTATTCAATCTAGAAAAATTTAGGCATAAGAACTTTTATGAGGTGAAATTGACATTAAATCTCCTTTTGTACGAGAAATAGTAGCAAAGGGTATTTATTCACCTTAATTATCAATATATTAATTTTTTTCATATAAAATTTAACAAAATATAACTAAGGGATAAAATTTAATACAAGAAAAAAATTCAAATAGTTAAGTTAAAACACTTCAAGTATATAAATTTATTGCAAAAAGAGAAGAAAGTTCGGATGCTTTAGGAAAAAAAAAATCCTAAAGCATAAACAAAGCAGAATTTCAAAGAAAAATAAAATTAACCACTTGCATCAGATCCCAACAAGTCATAAATTTTCTTCTTCCTGTTCATCAGAATTTCATTTTTTTTTCCTTTGCTTGTACATTTTAAAGTTGACCAAAAAAAAAAAAAAAAACCCGACGTTTTGGATCTTTTGGAGAAAATTACAAGAGTGCCCATTCTTTGAGGTAATATTATAATATTATCCAACTTTTTTCATCTAACATTTAACATAATGTAATTGAAGGACAAAATTTGAGACAAAAAATAAAGTTTAAAAGTTAAGTTAAAACACTTTTGAGTACATGGACTAATTTTAGAAAGAGAATAAAGTTTAAAGACTTGTGACGAATTTAACTTGTTAGTATGTATTTGAGAAATGCTAGATCACACTCTTTATTATTTTTTAAATAATTTTTATGTTTTTGTTTTACCACATGTTTTTTATTTTTTCAAGAAAATAAAGCCTAATTAAAAACCCTCTTTTTTATTGGTTGTTACGAAATTGCCATTTTGATATCCGATTATACTTTTCCTTTTTCTTTCCCTGTATTCATGTGTTTTTTTTTTTTCTGTTTTGGAAGTCCAAATTTATATATTATATAAAGTTAAGAAAAAAGGGTCTATATTAAGCAAAACCTATATATATATATATATATATATATGGTTTTAATATATGTTAGGAAGTATCCTTCTGTTGATGTAGTCAACAACAAGAATTTGTCGACAATCTAACAAATTCTGCACCACTCAATTAGTAATTTTCAGCCTAACACAAGACACCACGTCTCTTAGTATCGAAGTAAAACTCTAACTACATCACCAAAAAAAGAAAAAAAAGCAAAAAGAGTAAAGGTCTAGGTACAGAGAAAATTCGGAAATTGTGCAAATTTCATAAATCCGAGTCCTCAGGTGGAAGAAAAGCTCTCAACAATAAAACCCACAAAAATATTATTTGCTTTTGGGCCTATATATGAAAATCTCTTACAAAAAAACCATTATGTATACATGTATACACAATGTATTGTGTACAATTAACCTTCTAAAAATTACCCAAAAAAAAAAAAAAATCACTAATCAATTCCCAATTTCACATTTTCTTATCAATCTCTCAATTGCCCATTATTACTAATTAGTTCCTTTCTCTTCCCTAAACGCATTTTCTTAACATAAAACTTCAAGAACAACAACATCATAACCCCATTCAAAACCGAGTTTAGAACCCACGCGCCGATCCCATTGCACCCGCCCTTCATGAGGTGGAGCGTGAGGACTCCGACGTGGCACGCCACGTGGCACACGAGGAGCACGATCTGGCAGTTGACCACGAACGGGAAATCACACGCGGTGGTCGGCAATCCGACGGCTGTCCAGAACCGGTACCCGTAGACCGCGGAGTAGACGAGCGTGGTGGAGAGGATGGCGAGGACCTGAAACGACTGGGAGAACTCGAGCCAGAGAAACGACATGAAGGTGAGGATGGAGTGGTTGAAGAGCTGGGAGAAGGCGACCTTACGACGTCGTATGATGGCAAAGAATGTACGGAACATGTGGAGGAAGCGGGAGAGGTAGAATACGTAGGACCAGAAGAAGACGCGGCCGGAGGGGCGGGTGCCCAGGGGAAAGCAGAGGAGCCACTGTACAGGGGAGGAGATGCGGGAGCGGCGCCAGAGCCAGCGGGTGTCGCGGATCTCGGCGGAGGAGGAGAGGAGGATGCCGGCGAAGATGGTGGCGGAGATGAGGGCCATGGAGAGGCTGTGGAGGGCGGGGAGGAGGGGGCCTAGGGGGAGGGGGAAGGGGCGGCGGAAGAGGCGGACGGCGGCGGATAGGAGGAGGGAGAGGGAGAGGTAGAGGGAGATGGAGGTGAAGAGGAACGACCACGTGGAGCCCCACGATTGGGTGTGGCTCCACCGGAAACCGACTATCGATGGGTGCTCCGACAGCCAGAATGTCGCCGCGTTCGCCATATTCTCCGCCTCCAAACCACGGCAAGATCAGATTTTTATTTTTATTTTTATTTTTTATTTTTTTGTGCTTGGTTTGGTGTTGGAAATTGTAGAGAGGGAAACCCTAGAGAGAGAATCAGTGGACAGGATGAAGGCAAAACGGCGTTCTTTTCGGGAGAAGGGACGAAATTAGGGGAACGTAAAAAGAATCAGTGGTAATAATTAAGCGACGGGAAAAGCGCGTAAAAGCATCTTTTGGAACACGTGTTGAATGGGGATTGGCTTGGGTTGGCGGAGCTTGCGGGATGTCGGGTGCACGTGTAAAGTGCGAGTGATTATTTATACATGTTTTGGGGACTCTTTATTTTGAGCAAGTCAAAATCAATCCAACTTGGAGAAATATTGGTTGATGAGGGCTGAAATGGTGACTAACTAACTCGAGACTCGTGGTAGGTTACGAAAGGTTTCCCCTGCACAGGTTTTCTTTGACAACTATTGTTTTAACCATACGTTTAATTATAATATTTTAAAATTTTTAAACAATATTATTATGTAAAATAAAAATAAATTATAGTATAAACATTTATATGCTATAATAAAATTTGTTTTAATTTTTGGTTATGATTATTTTACCAAACACACTCATAATATTTAGGGTTGATTTTAAATCGAGCCCCTCAAAAATATAGATTATCTATTTTGATTCTTACAATTAATAATAATAAATAATTAACCCGTTTGAACTTGTTTGAATTTGCAATTTGCATTTTTATCAATGAAATGTCTATTTTTTAATGGTATTAAACATATGCAAATCATGTGACTCATTTGTAAAAGATAATATAGGATGACGATGATGAGGCGAGAGTTGTGAGCAAATGAGGATGCGATACTTATGGTTAAAGCGAGGAAGCATTTGTGTTTTTTTTTGTCAAATTTTTCAAAATTTTAAAGTTCGTGTTGTTTAAATTTACTGTATTTTTAATGTCTAAGCGTACATGTGACTCGTAAAAAATTGATGGAAGTTTTGAAGTGGCGATTTTCGATAAGCTTATGGATAAATTTTATATCATTTTAAAATAAAAAGGGTTAAAATGAGACAACTTTTTTTCTTCGAGGGTTAAATTTAAAACTAATCTTACCAATAATCAATTAATTTATAGGTGCCACCGTTTTATGGTAATCAAGAAACATCTGAATGGTTAGATGAGAATATTAAAATTATGCATACTTGAATTTTGGTTGGCAAAGACTTTAATTTAATTCGTCAAAGGGAAAGGGAAAGAGAACATAGAATAAACACAATTTTGATATAGGCGAAACGTGTAAGCTAACAAGAAATTAGGAGCAAGAAAAAAGAATAAATATATTTGAGGACAAATAATTAGCAAACCACGACAAATAGAAAACACCACTAACGTCGCTTTAGACCAATCAAGTAAACCCATTTGGTATTTCGTGAAAAGAATAAAAAAATTGACTAAATTTCCCCAAGACAAAAGAACCCACCTTTGCAACATTGTATGGTGGTGGCGTGACATAAAAGAATGGGGCTTTTTCTTTAGATTTTTCTTGTCTAACGTTTTTCATTTACTTTTCAAAGTAAATAATATTGATGCTGATTTGGTATTTCGTGAAAGGAAGAAAAACAGACTAAAAGGTGTTTAACAAGTTGATTATTAGTAAAGTTTTTGATTTAAAAATTGTGATATGTGAAAGTTTTATATTTTAACAACTATTTACCTTTTATTATAGCTGCTGAGAGCTTATAGTTAGTTAATTGAAACCAATTAGTTATAACCAACATTTCAAACATATGCTAAATTTCTCTAAGACAAAAGAATCTCGTTTAGCAACATCTGTGTGGTGGGGATATGACGACAAAAGAATTATCTATAAAGAGCTTTTTCTTAAGATTTTTCTTGTCTGCCTCAATGAGCTTGCCTAATATTACTTAAGCTGCTGCAACTTAGTTAGGTTCTCCAAATACTAGACAAAAGTATAAGCCTTGTTTCTTTGCCTTTCCATATGTGGTCTCGGTAGATTTTTTTTTAAGAAACTTGACGAAGACATCATTCATCGTTTTTTTTTTAAATAGCCACGCTTAGCATGCATGTTGAATTTCATAGTTTCATATTGTTTTTGATTGCTAATTTGTCACACGCCAACTTCCAAACAAACAGGAAAAAGCTACTTTTTTTGCCTTGGTGAAATCGAATCAGTGCGCATGATTTGGGATTTTACTAAAGATCAAATTAATTGAGTGAATGCGGTAAAAAAAAGACAGAGCTGTTTAGTGGATACTTATATAGTAGTTATTAACAAAATGTTCGAATTTTGATTAGAAAACAAAATAGAAGACGACCCAAAAAAAAAGAGTGAACTCGCAGCGTCTCATCAGATGATCGAGTAGCACAGAATAGCGTCAAACTAACGATTAATCACGGTACTACTCATGTAACAATTACGCGTGGAGGAAGTAATGTGGGTTTTTAATTTTTCAGTTGTTTGGTCAAAGGGAAAATAAATTTGGAAGTTTCAAGTAGTGCAATATTGGTTGGGATATGAAGGAACAAAAAATAGCTCATCATCTAATAATTTGTAAAAAATGTGTTTAGCCTAACAAATTATAGTACATGTTTAATTTGCTCTATGATCTATCAAGGATGCTAATAATTTTTCTTCTAATGAGGCTGTTATTTCTGACATTAAAAACATTTGTGTTTCTGTTGGTGGTGGTTCTTGAAGCATGTGTTTGAAAGGTTAATTAGAAGATAAAACTATAGTGTAAAGTTTTCGACAGCTACAGTAAAAAGTAAAAAGCAAAAAGTTACGACAGTGTAAATCTCTTATATATTACAATTTTTAAATTTAAAACTTTAGTTCTAACAAACTTGTTAAACACCCTTGTAGTTTTATCCTACATTTTTGGGAACAGGATGCCCACTCATTGGTAAATTTTACACTGTCATCGTCTGTTGAAAGATTTTGGCTGGAAGAAAACCCAAGTTGCATTTCTGATATCATTTTGAATTTGGTTGAACGTTCACAATGAAAATATCAATTTTCTCCCTAAGAAAAACAAAGCAAAACAAACAAAAAATTGCTTGATCATGATCCCTTTGCAGCATAAGAAGATCATCTAGTAGGTTACTACGACATAGACATTAAGAAACTACGTACACAACCAACTAAATGATACTTTTTATTCCATTAAAAAAAAAAAACTATTAAGCCACCATTTGGAAGAACGGTCCTAAGTTTTAACTACCAATTATAACTGTGAGCAGTGTAAAGTTTTCACATTGCTATAATATAAAGCACCAGCATGGTACAGTTTTCAAACTAAAAAGTTGGTTTCAATCGTTCTTTCAAACAACCTATAATATCATCTTTAAAAGTTAAAAATATAAAATACACCAAGAGGCAACGATTTTTTTTTCTTTTTTGTAGGAAGCAAGTTTTTATAGGGGATTACATCGTAGAATTTCCGAGCCAATTTTAAATACAAATCTTTGTTTCTCGATGACACCAACCGTATAAAATACTACTTTCATTTTTAATTAAAAGGGTGTCGGTTGGAATCATCTTTTTTTTTTTTTTTTTTTTCTGAAATGAAATTATGCGTGTTTTTAACATTGAAAACCATCCATGTAGCAAAACACACACACACACACACACAGATATATATATATATATATATATATATATATATATATATTAAACGTAAAAACTATAAAGAAAAACATAGAGGTTGGTTGGTCATTATATTGTCTAATAGTGCCATTGAGAGATCACAAATATGATAATGAGATAAGTATTAAGTACCTAATTAAGATTTGCTTGTGATAATTGTGCGTATAATATATATCCATTCCCAAATTATAAATATTACTAAAAGCATATATGAAAATATCTGTCATGCTTAGACTTTGATTTTAGCCAGGTTGGAAAGTGGGTTAGCTTTGCTTCCCTTTCATTCTTTTAATAAGAAAAGTAAATGGACTGCAAAATTTATTTCATAAATTCTCCATAAATTACAGAATAATTCTATAATTTTTTCCCCATGCGGATCCGATTTTTCTTGTGAATTAATTTTCTACGTCTTAGACTTGGCCACGCCTAGGCTATTTTACGCTTGAGAGCAATATACGTAGTTGCACCTTAATTATTCTATTTTTAGGGAAATGTAAAATTATAAAACAACCCAATGTCAGACTGAAGTTTATACTTAAAATAAAAGCGAATTTAACACAACTTTCTATATATTAGAAAGAATGCAATGATAAAATGACAACAAAAACGAGTTACTTATTCCTAGCCGCCAAAATGAACCTTTTCATAAGGTGTTTGAAAGTATTTGTTTAAACAAATTTTGGTTTAAAATACAGTAACATCTAAAGGATTTTTGTAACACATGAGAACTTTATACGGTAACAATAAAAAAATTTTGTTCTAACTTATATCGCCAAACACCACATTACTTAATTTTTTAGTTCACAATAATTCAAAAGTCTCAATGTAGGATTTAAACTTACGGCTAATAAATTAACAACCGACCGTTTTGTCACGGAGCAATTGAGGAACAATTGGACAGTTAGATATCAAAAATTTCAAACTTTCATTCTCAATCCTCTACTAACATGAGCTCAAAGTTTCCTTTCTTGGCTCAAAACTTCATCTTTTGTTCCGTGCTTCATTTTATACATAATATCAATGTCATCCAATGGTTGTATGGTGTCATTGAGATAAGATACTTCTTATCTAGCGGACGTGTAGCGCTATTAGAGCTACGAGGGGAAAAACCACAATACAATTACTCATACTAGAAAGAATGTCACAAATGCTAACAGTGAGAAGACCAATAATCCTCGAAAAAATCTTGGACTTGACAACAATGGACAACGGGACTTCAGTTTCGGCAACAACTGCCCAAACTCGAGCCTCGGCCAAAAAAAAGCCTTCCTGAGAAGAAAGAATTTCTCAATCCCTTAAAAGAGAAAGCACCCGATATCGAATCATCATGTCAAACAATGCCCCCAACACCAAGATAAGCCGCCACCAAAGGCAAATTGGCTTCAACATTTAGCTTCAGCAAGCCCACTGGGGGAAACTCCCTATCGACCAAATCAATGACCCTGCTTGGTCTTGTTGTTGAACACCAATCTTTCTTGCTTTGTCTTTGTCTTGTTTAGACTAAAATTCCGCATCATGGAAAGGCAACTCTCCACACTTCTTCGCCAAATCCCTCATTAAAGAATGACGCCAAAGCTGTTGGGTGATCTCACAATCCCAAAATAGCATGAAACTAGGCTTCATTTTTAATACCAAAGTTGGGACAAGAACACCAAAGTGGCTCACTCTAGGTGCACCGAAGCACGAGAAAAACCTTCCAACAAGCCTAACGGCTCCTTGTCAGGGATAAATTCAAAAAGCCCTTCGTGGATAGGGAAAAAAAAAAAAACGATACAAACACAAAAGAAAACTGAGGAGAGGAAAGCATAATTTCTTAACAAGTGAACTAAAATTTCTCCCCAAAACCTGCTTGTGATGTAATAATTAGGATATAATTAGGTTGCATAAGTTAATAATCTCCTACGTGAAGACTAATCTACCATTAGCGGCTCCTCTCTGTAGCCGCAATTACTCGTCTTTCTCAATGGAGAAGTCTAATTGAGGTTGCGCGCAACTTTAGTTTCTCAATTGGAACAATTTTTGTCAACATGTTAGTTTCCGACACCCTCATTTGTGTATTTTATCTGCATCAAGACAATGATTAGACTCTACAACTTAGTATTTAAAATGCTCAAGCAGATTTGAACCACCTCACAGCCCGTTGTATCCAAAAATTTTGGTGGAAAATGGCATGAAAGTCATCCGATCCCGACATCAGGGTAGAGCTGATATCAAAGAGAGCCCGTTTAGCATCTTGCAAATAATTACTACTATGTTGATTAGCAAAATTAACAAGAACAATAGCAACAATTATTACTACCATATGTATATAGCCATTTTTCTTTCTAATTACATGCATTCTCAACGCGAAAAAATTAGGCAGTTAGTTTAATGATTTAATTAAATTATTCAATAGCTTTGATCCATAGTGCTTGATTATTGACACATAACAGAAATTAAAGGAGGAAAAAGACATTAGAAAATATGAAAATATGAAAAGTTAACTTGAGGCCATAACCCCCACGTAATTAATTAGGAGTATCCGTCTTGATTACCATATAATTGGCAAGCACGAACTTCGCCATCACTAAAAATATTATGACAAACTAATTTTTTGTTCATTACCACCCTTTTGAAGCAAACCGAAATGATTTTACGTCATAAAATCAAGTTGTAAATTTACTTTGTTGCTTGTCCAAGTTGAAAGTTTGTCAAGTTCAAGTTGAATAAAAGCTAGCAATTTTTCAAATATTTGGTAATATAGACATGTGGGCGAAAGTCTCCTTTGTAGTAGTTTTTTTTTTTTTTTTCTTTGAAGAAAAAAGGGGTCAGGTGGTCCACCTTGTGCTCCTGTCCCCTCAGCACATTAGTAGTCTTGGGGACTACCAAGAAGTGAAAAGAGTCCGAAATGGACTCCTTCTGTTAACCAACCAGATTTTCCTACCCGCCACTGAGTCCACATACAAACAGTGCACATTGGCACAAAGGCCCCAACTGTTGCTATGAGGATTCCAACTCTAAAAGGACGAAAAGAAGAGTTATAGCAAAAGTGTTCTCACTGCAGTCTCCTGCTTTGTTGGTGAATTATAATAAGCATTTAATATGTGGGGTATATCAAAATAAACCCGAATTAATTTATGAGATGATCATACCAAATAGATATTTGCGATTGATGGCGACAAAGATAGCTTAACAGTTAATTTATATTTAACTCCACCACAAGACGTTAGGTTTTAACAGTTATTAGTTAATCCTCCTATTTTAAGCCGAAAAAAAGAAAGGAAGAAAGAAACATATTTATGATTGGGTTATTTATGCATACATGTTGAGGCGTCAACCCCGGGGGCACCAATTCCATGTTTTTCGTGTGCATAGAGAAATTGAGGCAAATTATATGTACGATTGGTAATAAAAGTAAAAAAAAAAATAATAATAATAATAATAATTTGATTATTTGGTTAGTAACGTCGTAATCTACCTCGTCTGTCTCATTTCAATAGAGGTAAAAATTGTAGAAGCAACTTTAATTTTTTTTTAAAAAAAATTAATCTTTATATCATGTATTTTAAGTTTATTCAAATAATATACCTTCGGTTTTTTTATATATTTCATCAAATATATACCATTAGATTAGATTTAATACACAAATTTATACCTTTGTCCAATCAATCTTTAATTTTACCCTAAAAATTGCTCAAAATATCCTCAAATTAAAAAAAAATATAACTTTAAAAAATTAAAAAAAAGGTTTTTGCCTTCAAAAATATATAGAATGCTTTCAAAAATAGGAGTTTTATGTGTTTTTATTTTTGTTTTTCTTATTTTTTTAAAAATTTTAATTTTTTTTATCTTTTACTTGAGGATAATTTAGTCATTTTAAAGGTTAAAATCATCTATTGACTGATGTAAGGTATAGATTTGTATATTAAATCTAATATGAAAGTATTTATTCTCTGAAATTAAAAACTAAAAGTATAGTTTTTGAATTAATCTAAAACAAATAGTATAGAAAGACAAGTATCTCTTAAACAAAAACAGGGAAGTTGTGCGTGGTTTAATTTAATAGACCCTCCAATTCTTAAGATAACCAAAAAAAAAAAAAATGAAACTCTTCTAATATAATTAAGACCCCCTTTTTTTTTTTTTTTTTTGGATAAAGAGAAGACATAATAAACATTTGTTTTTTGCTTTTATGCAATTTGGACAGGATAGCTAATCATATGGTCTCGCTTTATCATTATATTTGAGTTATTTATTTATAATTAATTTGCGGGCCACGCATAATTATATATGAACTTTTCTTTTTCATCTTGATAGACTAATTATTTTTTTTTCTTTTTTTCAGCTGGAACAATAATTTCTTGGTGATCTAGTTTTAATTTTTTACTTCTGACCAAGAATAAAAGTTTTGTAATTAGGGACGGAGCTACTTACTGAGCAGGATGGGCGACCGTCCTTGAACTTTTTTTCTTCTTCTAACACTTTTTTTTTTATAAAATTCTATAAAAATCATATTTTGCCTTCTAAAATTATATTATGCCTTCTAAAATTAAAATTATATTCTGCCTTCTAAAATTATATTCTCCCTCTTCACTGCTTTTTCTAGCTCCGCCCTGTTTGTAACGTTTAATATACTTCAGCAGCCAGCCTTGACGATGGTTCACGGCATTGGTCGTATTCGGTAGCAAATCATGTAGAAAATTAGTAGTTTGAACGAGAGGAAATAAGAGAAGTAGGAGTGTTTTCTTTTTTCCCCCATTTAACTAGATGTTTACCTTCAAAGTTAACGATAAGAGTTTAACTGGCCTCATGATACAATATTGAGAATAAAAAACGAAAAAAAGAAAAAAAGAAAAAAAGAGAGCATATCAATCTTACATCCATTTGGTATTTGCTTGCTTCGCTTAAAGAGAACGAATATCCACTTATTAACATGTAACTTTCAAATGTTTTAACATGAAGAACAATCTTATGAAAAGATATTAATATTGCGATGTATATATCTCGCAAACACTAAAAAGAAAATTGGTTGGTTTCTCATTTTATCAGCTAAAAAATAATTAATAATTTATTTTATTTAATTTTATTATCTTTTTTTTTTCAAGCACATGATCTTCTCCATTACTTTCTTATAGTTTGATAAACACATCTTAAGAGTAAGAAATTAAAGAAAGGAAGAATATATGAAATAACATATTTTTGAAACTTTTTAAACTAAATATTAAGTTTTGAAAATACTTATAATAAATAATAGATTTATGATGTAAATAGTAAGGAGTAAGTACATCATTTTCACCTTAAATCTATTTATAATGTAAATAATCAGTACAAAAAATTAGATTTTTAGTCACATCAATTTTTAGCAAATGTTTTGGTCACAAGAAAATATCATGACTGATATGTAATTAGTCACAAACTTAAGTTTAATTTTTGTTGTGAGTAAAGTTTTAAACCACGGGCCTTTTAGTCAAGCCTAGTCATAAAATATTTCCGTAACCAAAAAGTTTTAATTATAACAATAATTGAACTAAATTATTGTGACTAAATATACATTACTCACAATATTTGTTGTGACTAAAAATTTTGCTAAAAATTATTGTGCCTAAAAGTCTATTTTTTAGTGAATTCACACTGTAAATAAAGAAATAAATAAATTATTTACACCATAAAATTATTTTTTATTACAATTAATTTTGAAAAAAAAAACATGTGCTACAATTTCTTTAAAAAAAAAAAAAATTACAGGAGATAAGGGATACATATCTGGACTTTCGCCAATTCACTTTAAATTGCTTATAAAATAATTAAAAAAAAAGTTTGCTTTCATTGTGTGAGGCTAATAATAATTGTTCATGAACCGATACTTCAAAACGGCATTAATATTCCACGGTTGTCTATGACCCCTAACCATCTCTTGAACTTTCTGCAAATAAATTCTGTTTGTTTGGTGGTAGGTGCTTGTATTCACTTGCTAGAATACAAAGAAATATATCACACATATATACTTAAAAAAATAAATAAAGATTATTGAGCATCCTAGTTCTTTTCCAAGTGCAATATCACTAATCCCTACACTGTTTTGCCTGATGGAAAGAGATTTGAAAAGAATATATATATTCCTTGTGACTTTTTTTTCATTCGCAAAAATATGCATTCGTATATCTTTTAATTTGTTTAAATATAAGATTTAACGTTATATATGTTAGACTGTATTTATTAAGAGTTACATACAAACGAAAATTCTTTTATTAATAAACAAAAAATGTTATATATACATTAATCTGAATATCAGATTGGAGACTATTGCTCTCTCTATATATACATATATATATATATGTATATATATGACAAAAGCTGTTGTTTTCCCCCCGAGGAAATAGGATACCTGTTTTTCATTCAAGACTCCCTTTTGGAGTTTTTTAAAGTAGTTGTACCGTTAACTTGGTAAGGAATCAAGTTAGAAACCGAGTAACGCAAGCCTTGCTTTTGTAATGAACTCTTTTTGAAATTCCAAGTGATCACTTGAGCCCTAAAGACTGTTAATCATTGCCAACATAAAGCGTGTAAACCCTAACAACTTGTCCTGTAGGAAGGAAGAGTGGAATGGGTAAAAGGAATTATGCAATTAATGAGTGAATTTTCACTCAGACCCATAGTTGTTTAGGAGGAGGGAACAAACTGGGTGAGATTTCAATTTTTTCAACAAATACAAATTTTAATTTCTCTCAATATGGAGGAATAAGAAGAGGAATTCATACCAAATACAGTAAAAAATAAGTTTTATCTTTACTTTTCATGAGCTTTTATGGTAGGGCATACATTTTTCTTTACGAGTAGATATTGCTATTTTAACCATCAAATTAACTTTTCAATTTTTTCATTTTTTTGAGCATTTATATTAAAAATTTACAATGTAAAAAATAGAACTGTTTTTAGTCATAAAAAGGATCTTTGAAAAGTTAATCAAACAATTAAAATAATATTATATATTATTAACCTACATTAATTGCTCATAAATTTTGATTTTATATTATATACTTTTTCTTCTTTCATATTTTATATTTTCTCTTACCAAATACAACTTTAAATGACGAGTATCATAACATACACACTATTTTTTACCCGTTTGAAATTAAAATCAATAGATATTTTTAGTGGACCCTTAAATTTATATGGGTAATTTTCATAAATGTAATCTTTTAAAATTTCTTTTTTATAAATGCCACATATGTTCAGTTGTGACATAATTTAACATATAATACAAATGATAGTGTGGCATAAATAAACACAGCTTTTAAAAGTGTGAGATAATATTTAATTTTCTCACTTTTTTATAATCTATAGACCTGACAATTGAGATTGCACAATCAAGATATATAATTGAAATGAATGCACAATCTATAGGTTCTTGTATTTGTGATGAATAGGTCCCAAAGACAACATATGCCTCTAAAATCATAAATGTGTTAGACATGTATGCCTTAATGAGTAAAAATATAATATATTTTTGTAGATATTTTTATTGATAAAGAATTTACTTATTATTTATATATCAAATCTTGTCTTTTTTACGTTTATATTTGTTAAATATATATTAAGCAAACAAAAGTCTGAAACTGTCGGTCTAAACCTTTAAGAATTGGGCATATGATGGACAGATTAGACGAAAAACACGATTCTTAAAGTGACGGTCTAAATCATTAGATTCGTAATCGATGGAATAAAGTTGGGCGCTTTATTCATGCAAAGATTATTATGTTGTCTATATCCCTAACGGAAGATGGTTTGTCTTGACCATCGAAGGTGGACTCCATGAATAGAAACATTGGTACATTGTCATAGGTGATGATGTGTTGAATCGGGACATAAAGTGAATTGATTTGGATTAATAATTATGTCTCGGCAAATCGATTCATTTTAGACAATCATATATATTGTATCTTAATCTTGAGATGAATAATAGGCCCGTTGTCTTGACTTATGTCTTTTGATGTGCTAAAGAGTGACATTCACATTTCAATAGTGGTACGTATACTGGTACGTTGGAGGCATGGCTCTTGATAGCGTAGACCTGTTATTTATAGATATGGAATCCATAACTCCTCTTTAGGAGTAGTTGATATCCTCTTATATATGTTATCCTGCAATTGAAAATTAGAGCGCTCAACCATTTGGATACATAGGCGTGTCCAATTAGTATATTGTCTTTGGATGGCAAGTTTTTTGATGGTGAGATAATGGAACGTAAGAGAAAAATAATTGAGAAGATAAGACAGAACTTGTCCTTAAACCAATTAAGGATAATCCTATGGGAATACGATACATTATGATATGTCATGAAGACTTAGCTATATGGGCTTTGTAATTCTATATGGTTCAAGAGCGCAGCTCTAAACTTTTAGTAGAGTAGCATTAGAGTTGATAATTATAAAATGTATATCTGTGATATTGGGTTTCATAATTATTGGGAGCTTAAACTGTAGAGGTCCATTAGGTCTCCTTTGCTAGCTCATAAAAATTTTGTAACGATAAGGCGTGCTTTTCTAATAATTGGTGACTTGTGTCATATTATCAGATTGGCTGAAAATCGATAAGATTAAATAATTCATGTGTGTTTATCGATTGAATTAATTTTGTGAATAAATTAATTCAAGATAAACTAGTTGAATTATTGAGATCAGATAATTCATGTCTGTTTATCGGTAGATTAATTTTGAATAAATTCAAGATAAACTTATTGAATTATCAGGAATATTAATTTTCTTAGAGATTATCTAGATATGACTGTTTTAATCAGATAACTTCTCTATTGGGTTATGTGAATTAAAACTGAGGCTCTATATCAAGAATCTTGGGTGGGAAATAAAGATTCATAGGGATCATTTATCAGAAATTCGACAGGCCGATCTTTTAAGTTTGGCCTGCCGATAGAGCAAGTTCGAAAGGCTGATTTGGAAGTTCGGCTTGCCAACTGAGTGATAAAAGGATCACATGTTTTCACACGGAGCTTATCAGATATTGATCCTAATTTGTTTTTTATTCGAATTTTCGAGGCCTTATCTGATAAAAACTGACTCTTGGGCCTAATTTCTATAAAAAAAAAGGAGTAAGACTCATTGTTATTCAGTTGAGAGATTAAGAGTAAGACTCTGTAACTTCCTGAGAGCTATTGTTCACACATCACAAATCATAGCTTTGGTCTCTTTCAATTGATTGGAAGGAGAGTCATCGGGGAAAGGCTGAACGATATGCACCCACACACACTTCGTTCATGAATAGAGAATAGCAAAGAAGACTAGTTGGTTGAAGCTCTTTTAGAATGTTATTTCTCTTCACAGATTGCGGAGCTTTTTGGCATTCATAAGGTTAGTAAAATCTGGTTAATTTATACATATAGTATATCAAACTTGTGTTTTGAAAAATACTCTGTTATAAAATTTTTTTAAAATTTCGCAGCGTACTGTTTTTCTAACAAAATGTATAATCTTCTTTTACTTTCTATACCCTGTCGTTCCTAAAATAGATATTTAAAATTATAATTAGTTTAATATAACTAGCATTAATGCGTAGCATTGCTTGTTACACATTTTGCTCGATATAGAAAGCCAAACATGTTAGGTCCAACTACTTTTTCCTCCATCCCTTATATTTTCCTCCTTAATATATAGTACATGACTAGAGTGTTTGAAGAAAGTTTCAACTCTAAATTATACATGGCAACATATTTTTGTTTTATATTATAGCGTGTGAAGCTTTTCATTATTTATTGTTTAAATTTTAGAATTCAAATCATTCTCTCAAACAAAGGTCAATATTAAGAAACTAAAATTTTGAATAAAGCTTGGCCCTTTTTTTTTTTTTTTGTATAAAAAAAAAGATTTTAACGTTTGCTATAATAGAAAGAGTTGGTAACATATATATCCATTATATGGGAAATGAAAAAAAAAAAAACCCATAAAATTATGATCGTTGTGTATGAATTCATAAAGTAATTTTAATGATCTTCCTATCTTTTGTTAACCATTTCTTAAAATCAGCCACATCAAAATATAACTGTCCACATAAAAAAAAGAGTACATCTCAAATTATATTTTTCAATAACAAATAAATAAATTAACAATATTGTTAAATTGTAAACATATCTTTAATAGGAAGTGTAAAAATTATCATTTAGTGTTGTTATGTTTTCAAAAAATTGGACTGTAAAATAAGTATGTGAAATTACAGCAGATAGGAACGTTTTTTTTTAAATATTTATGATTAATAAGATATTTGAAAATATTTATGCTAAATAGCATTTACGAGACATAAATTTATTTTAATATCCTTTGTAGATGGTCTAATCACCATAAATATATGTTATTTACCATAAATATTTTAGAGTATGTTTACCATTAATAAAATTACACAATATGTTAAAAATTTTAATGCTATAAATTTTAACTATTAAAAAACTCCTCTTTCTCACTCTTCAGCTTCTCTCTCTTCTCTTATTCTCGCTCTCTCCCCTTCTCCTCCTTTGTTGCCCCGGCGCAACCATGACCGTCGAAGTCGATGTTGATCAAGACGATCTTTTAGCATATGAAGAGTTGAGCATAAGGATATGTCGAGCCGCTAATCACGTTGATTGAGATGGCCAGACGTGCCATGGGAAGTCGTGGGAAAACCCATATTTTTCGATCACCGTATCTTCATCGTTTGATATCCGTTTTGTGTGATTTTTCTTCTAAAATACTCAGAATGAAAAGAGGAGCAAAACCCATGCTTTTTCCTTCTCAATGATTGCCATAAAAGTGTCGCCAGAGCCCTCTATTTTCTGTTGTGTGCGTGCCGCTGCCTTAGTTCTTGTCGTTTTCAATGATGGTGAGTCGACACCTCCGAGCGCAAAATGCTCAAAGCACCATGGCAACAAAATGCCCAATTTAGTTTTGGGGTGAAAGTTGAACTTTGTACCTTCGATCGTCGTTACCATTAGAAGCACTAATCTACATGTTTCCCGCCTAAATCAATCCAAATTGACATCGCCATTAAACTTATGGGGTCTGAAATAATGGGGAACCAAAGTGTCACCATTAGTCAACCACTAGAGACGTTGTTGTGTGATTGCCGGAGTCCTGGCAAAGCGAGAGTGAAAGAGAGAGAAGAAAGAAAAAGAGTGGAAAGAAAGTATCGCGGGAGGGATACAAAAAACATGTCTCAAAAAGGAAATGAAAAATGTTTCGGACGGTGGCATGTTTTGGAAGGATATGCACCAAGTATTTTATAAATAAAAATCTAAGTTTAAAAAGTATTATTTATTTAAATATCCTTATTTTCATCAACTCTAAGCATAAATGAATTTTAGAAAAAACCATAGAAAAAATTACATATTATGTCATATTTTTAAAAGTTGTGTTTATTTATGCTATATTTAAAAAAATTTATACCATATTATTATTTCTATTAAATATAAAGTTATACCATAAATAAAATTTATAGTATTTATGAAAAATAAATATTAAAAGACAGCGTTTGTAAAAGTTTCTGAAAGCCATTTACGATAGGCCCACGTTTTTGTCTATTACTGGGCCGATTCCATTACGCCCATAGGCCTACACGGACCAACCCAGAATGAATCAGACCACATCGTCAGCACGAGGCCCGCAATTTACAGGACATAAACATGGGAAATAATTAAGGCCGTTGGATTAAAAGCATGAGACACAATTATATCGTTCGACGAAGTTGCCTCAAGCGGTAAGACTTGAAATACGTGAGAGGAAATTCCTATAAAAAAATAAACAAATAAATGAGAGAAAAAAAAAACATCGGAAAACCCTAGAAACTTAGACAGGAGTTTATATTTTTGTTTCAACAATTATAAATAATATGAAGATTTAATTTCCAAACGAGAGTTTCGCGTTGGTGATTCAGATTATTTTCCGTTTCGTTTTGGATTTCTGCGATAATTTTTATTGCAGGTTTGTGGAATTTTCTATCTTTTGATTTCTTTAATCTTTGAATCTCGTAGATTTCATTGATTTCTCTGCTGCGAATTATTTTTTTTTTTCACTTTTGTGTTTATTTTGTTGGATTGTTTCTGCACGATCATATATTGTTGACATAGATCATAGTTTGACCTTATTTTTTTCTTGTTTTTGTTTTGTCTCCTTTAAATTGTTGGAATAACTGTTTTGACTTTTGGAATTTCGTTAATCATTTTCCAGCCTTGATTGTTAAAATTTGGGATTTTTGTCTTCTCTGGATTATGAATGATGAATTCGATGTGATATCTTTTGGGGAATTGGAAAATCTGTGAATTTTGATATGAAGGTTTTGGAATTTTCAGATTTATTAGTGTCATTCCTCCTTTTTCTTGCTATTCTGATTCTATTCTTTGTTTTGGGATTGTTGTTGTTGTTGGTTTTTTTTTTTTTTTTGGCGTTGATAATATATTTGCAATTTTAGTTCAGATTTTGTTTTGGATCTGTTGTTCTATTATGTTGGTAATTGTTGACCTTATGAATTACAGGCAAATTGATATTTGATAACTTCTAGGGTTTAAGATATGGCAAGTGGTTTTGGGGAATCAACAAGCGTACCACCCCAAAGCCCTTCTTGCTCCGGCAACGGCGCCAACGATGCTGGTGATTTCGAATGCAACATTTGCTTCGAATTAGCTCAGGACCCAATTGTCACTCTCTGTGGTCACCTCTTTTGCTGGCCTTGTCTCTACAGATGGCTCCACCATCACTCACATTCCCAGGAATGCCCGGTTTGCAAGGCGCTCATACAAGAAGAGAAGTTGGTGCCCCTTTATGGTAGGGGCAAAACGCAGTCCGATCCAAGGTCCAAATCTTATCCGGGTCTGGAAATTCCTCACCGCCCCACAGGGCAGAGGCCTGAAACCGCCCCTCCCCCGGAGACAAATCAGTTCACCAATTATGGGTTTGGATTCATGGGGGGGTTTGTTCCTATGGCCACTGCAAGGATTGGTAACTTCACCTTGGCTACTGCTTTTGGTGGTTTGATACCGTCTTTGTTTAACGTACAGTTTCATGGTTTCCCGGATGCTACTGTATATGGAACAACTTCTGGTTTTCCTCATGGATTCCACTCTTTTCATGGAGGCCATGCTCATGGGTTTCCACAGCCTGCGAGTCGGGGCCATCAGGCGGATAATGTTTTGAAGAACCTCCTTTTGGTGATCGGAGTGTTTGTGATCCTTGCGCTGCTTTGTTGGTAGAGCTTCTCTGCCTTTGGAAGTTAATCTATGGTGGTATTTAGACACTCTCACTCTTGTAAATACATTAGCTTGGTGGTTTGCAACTCGCGCTTCCAAAATGTTCGTAGTTGTGTGTGTGTGTGTTTTTCTTTATTTTTTTTTAATTTCAATTGTGTTTTTAATAAGCAACTGCAAGTAAACTATATTTTCGTAATAAATGGTCTGCAAAGTTCCCACGTTCTCATCACTTTCCAATACCTCCTCCGTGGTTTTGTGAATTTGTTTCTGTGCCAATGATATTTTCCTTTCCAATGTTCAGTTCAGTTTTATCATTTTCTTACAATGTGACACTATTTGCATGGTGTATGCTTTTGTTGATATAATGTACCTTCACAAAGGATATATAAATTTACCAATTCTTCCCGATATATATACATGTTCAAAAAACAAGAATTTGTTTGTCTATAGCCTTCTTTATGAGCACTAGAGTCATTGTTTATTAGTTTATGGGGATATTTTGACTTGAGAATTAGCAGGGGAAGAATGATAAGGTAGATTGTGTGATCAAGTTTTTGTGCTGGTTGGCCGCTCAAGGCCAGCCTTATTGAGTTAAAGTCTGCTTTGGATAGATATGCCAAGACGGCGGCATCTTCTTGCTCATTCCAAGTGGTGGCCTCACCGTGCTTTGATTGTTCTAGGCCATAAATTTGGTAGATAGAAACTTAAAAGGTAGGCATTAGCTGCTAGCCAACTACCATATAATTGTTTGTGTTAATTATAAAATGTCTAGTATCTTATTTGAAACTGTGATGAGGATGGTAGGAAGAGCGACACTACAAAATGGGGAAAAGATGAAGATAAGGAAATGGTTGGGAAAGATCTGAGCAATCACTTTGAAATTTTAGCTTGGATGGGGTTCTGTCTGGAAATAAAACAATTACATCCGAGTGTTTTCATAGGGAGTGGCTAGTAATTTACATCTTCTGCCCTTCTCGATTGAGAAGGCTATGATTTATGAATTTGGACCAACTGATGATTGCACGGCAATGTCTCCATAATGTATTTGATTGTCTGCCAATAAACACTCCTTTTCTTCACTTAAAAATCTCCCCATCACTTCGCCGATCATCTGGGCCTGAAACGAGAGGAGGGTCCATTTTGAGCAAATTTGGGATGGGCCGGGGTCCCAAGTCTGATGCCCGGGGTGATTTAGGAGAAAAATAGTTCTGCGTGGTTGGACTTTCAAACGTTATTTTTGCGATAACTTTAAGGGAAATTGTACGAAATGTTACATATTTTAAATTATTTGTTTTTAAATTATTTGTAGCAAATGTCAAGTATAATTTAAGATACTAATAAATGTCAATGTTAAAATTAAATAATTGTGTAGACTAAAATACCTTTAATTTTAACTTTGATTTTTTCGTCTTTCTCTCTCCCCTCTCGTGTTGTTTCTCTCTCTCATCTCCTCTCTCTCTTGTCTCTATAACTCTCTTTCTCTCTCCCATCCTCTCTTTCTCACTTCGTCTTCTTTATCTTTGTCGTCATGAGGGTGGATCGGTGACAGAGCTCGATCTTCGACTACAACGGAGCTTTTTCATGAGGCTAGGCTAGAGAACATCAAGTCGAAGGTCTTTCACGTCAACCAAAGAGGAGAAGACAATGTGGAGGACGAGATTCGTTGCTCATCGTTGCGTCGGAGTTTGGTTGTTGCTGTCGCGTCTGAGTTTGCCCATCATTGTTGTCTGTGTTCGAGTTTGCTTACAGTCGTTGCGTCCGAGTTCACCCGTCCTTGTTGTCATCTCATTTGGGTCACTGTTGCATTTGAGCTTGCATGTTGCTCATCGCCAATGCCTCAAACACTAAATTTGTGGTCATGAGAGAGAGGAGATAGAGGGGGAAAAGGGTAGAAAAAGGAGAAAGAGGGGAAAAGAGGGAAGAGAGAGGACAAAGATGGCGAGGAGAGAAGAGATAGAGGGGAATAAAAAAGAAAGGAAAAAAATTAGATTTTTTGTTGAAGTATTTAGGCTAGATTGAGGGTATTTTGGTCTACATAATTGCTCAATTTAGGACATCTGACATTTCTTAACATTTTAAATATATATGGCATTTGCTACTAATAGTTTTATAAAATATGAGGTTTCTTTCATTCTTCTTAAATTTAAGCCTTTTTTTCATGACAGTGATAATTAACTTCAAAAGCATTATAGAGCCTAATTAACACCAAGCAGTTACTGTTTTTTAAATTAAGTGCCTGTTTGGAGGGCTTTCTAGAAGCTATTTTTGGCTTCCTGAGATCAAAAGCTGCTTCTGAAAGTGTTTGGATGATTTGTCAAAGTGTTTTGATTTTTAGAAGTACTTCCAGTTAGAGGCATAAATATTGCTTTTTTGAAAAGGCACTTTTGAAATAGATTTTAAAACTTGTGTCATAGTGTTGATAATATATTCTAAAGTTACATATAACATTCTAGTCACTTGTTAAAAAATTTAAAATTATTTTGACTCATTTAAACTGTTTTAAATATGGCTCCAAACACTTACTACGTCAAACGGGCCTTAAGTCTATTTAATCATTCATCACGGGTTGAAAAATTGGATAAATTTGGTTCAAATATTGTCATAACTAAAAAGGCTAAGTAGGTGTTTGGGAGTATTGATTTAAACCAATAAATTAAAACCACTGTAGTATTTGAGAACTTTATACTATAGTTCACTTTTTGTTGACATTGTATCATATAAGAGCTTTATACGGTAACAGTTAAAAGTTTTGGTTGAAATTGAGAACGCCAAACACCCTATAAAACTCTATTCTATTCAACTTGGTAATAGAAGTCCCTAAAGTCTCCTATTTGATGTAGTAGAGATATTTGGCTAAACATTGCTTCCCCAAGAAAGAGGGCACCCGCGAACAATGCAGAAGTTCCTCACTTAAAGAGGTTTGGCTCTCGCATAGGCCAAGGCGACGTCTATTATTACAACATGAGAGTACTAATAATTTGGTGATTACTCAAAAATTATAATAAAAAGGGTTGGTGTTGTATCATTTTCAATCAAAATCTGCTTGGTGTGTGAGTTTCTCCTACTATTTCCTATAGGAGGAGCAAAAGCAAAGGAAAAAAGAATTGAAAGGGCGAAAAAAAAAAAGGTAATAACAACCACATCAGCAACTATCAAAATCACAAGAAAAGTTCAACATCAATAATAAAAAGCTGTACTTTTGAGCAATGATCGGTGACTAGTAACATACATACATACAAATGTAAGTATTTCTAAATAGAGATTAATTATCTCTACTTTAATAGTATGTCAAACTTTTTGCTGTTAAATCGGAATCATTGATCTGTAGTCATAAACAATTGGGATCGCTTATAGGCAGCAAAAAAAATAAAATAAAATAAAATAATATATATATATATATATATATATTGGAATATTCGGCTTGCAGCTTGCATGAAAATAACGACAAGAAGTTTCAGAAAATGATAAACGACGGGTCAATTTTGTATCTCTTTATAAGTCTTTATTTAACATCTAAAACGAACATCATTGATCTTCACGTGGATATTGTATGTCTATTTTTAATTTAGTTGTCCAATGAAAAACATGGGCAAAAAACCTTATATTTTATTAGTTTTTTGCTGAAATATATTTGTTTATTGACATCCCATTGGTGGTCACTCTTTGTCTACTTGTGCTTCATATATGCTTAAAATGCCAATTTGGGACTCCTCTGTGATCCTTAAAAAGAAGTATTTTTCTTAGTTGGCAAGTTTCTGAAAAAACTAAAGTTCTGACTTGAGTATTCCTGGCAGTTATCCTCTTTGATTCTTTGTCCTAAAAATTTTCCGTATGGGTTGAGAAGCAGACCCTATCTGTTAAGCTTGTTCAATAAGTAGTTATCCAAAATACTTATATTATTATCATTTTCCTCATGGAATACAGATTAACTTTTGTTTTTATATAAATGTCCTATAATGTTACTAAAATCTATAACTTGCACTTTGTTTTTGTACATATTATGTCTCGCCCCGGAGTACGGGAGGTAACGTGACGGTTTAATTAAGTCAATTAAGTAAAAATTTAGTTAAAACATGAATTTAAGAATTAATAAATTATTTATGAGAATGTGATAATTTTAAAAACTTTTTAAAACAAGCAATTATAATATTTAAACAAATAAGTATAACAAAATAAACAATAAAGAAATAATGATTAAGAAATAAAGAGAAACGAGAATGGGTCCCACTGACCCACATCTTGTGCACGCACATAGTATCAATAATGTTAAATTACAACCACAGTCCAAAATAAAGAGAAAATGTTAAGTAATACATGCCTTGATTTTACTATTCAATAACCTACTTGATTCTTCTACTGCTCGTAAGTCCTGTCTGTGGACTCTTCTTCGATCCTAAGCTGATATCCACCTAGAGGGGGAAGATTTTAAAACAAATAAAACGATGAGTGGAAGGCTCAGTAGGACTATATTTTAGAGACATTAAATTTTAAAAGAAGGTTCATTAATCAAGAAATTATTTAAATAAAATAGACTTGAAATAAAGAATAAATAAAATTCAATAAAATTATTCTTACTAAAAACCATTCTTTGGTCAACCAGAAAGAATATCATTTTTTTTTTCTTTTTCTTGGGCAAACTATATGTATATCACCCCCGTAATAGCTTAGCTGGGTTTTGGGACCTGCTCCTAAAGTCGCACTCTCACAACCCGATTTCTAATATGACATAATGCCCTTAAATATATTTATATATATCTTGCTATAATTATTAAAATCTCTTTTTACCAAATATAATCATTTACATTCATTATGAGGTTTATTATGAAAACCACCTCAATCCTACTACTTATGGAATCAGTTAATAAAAATCATTTTTCAACCAATCATTGAAAACATTTTTGTTAAAAATTCTTTTTAAGGCTAAAATCCTTTGAAAATTAGATTACCAAGAAAGAGAGGTAGAAGTCCTACCTTAACACTCGTGCCGGTGTTCCACACCACAATCCCGGTCTACTACACATTAGCTCCATAGAATCACGAACAACTTTAAACATACAATAACTAAGTCTATCAATATCTAGTTGGAGAAATCCTATGTTACTAAATCATCTCATGGTGTCCTAGTATGTCATTTAAGTTTATAAAATCATACTATGACGTTAAAATCTTAATCAGGGTTCAAAACAGTAAAAACGGATGAAAAATTACAAAATCTCACCATGTCCGGTCGGCCTGCTGGTCTCCGTGGTTCGGCTGACCGAATTGTACAGTTCAGTTTGCTGGAAAACCAAGTCCAATCGGTCGAACTTTTTTAGATTCAGCCTGCCAATCGTATGAATCCGGCCTGCCGAACTTATGAATTCAGCCTGTCGAACACGAAGTTCGTGTTCGGCCTGTCGATCTGAAAAAATTTTAGAATTTTTCGGGCACGGGTTCTTGGCCTCCCGAGCCCAAATCTTCAATTTCAACCTATTTTCTCAAATCCTAAGCATGGGTGATGATCATAGTTGATAGAAAAATATAGTAGATTACTTTTTAATGCATTAAAACAAGATTTAAATTTTTTTTTTAAAAAAAATCCCAAAAATAGAGAAAATAGAGAAAAATGAAAAATTTTGATTCAAATCCGTTTTTCTTCAATCAAAGCTTAGATTCTAGTCATTCTAAGTTTCTCTAACTTAGATCAAAGGTTTTCTAGGCTAAAAAAAGCTTAAATTTTAAAATACAAGAAAAATTGAAAAAGTTTAGAATTTTAAAACTAACCTTAAATCAAAGCTTTAAACCAAGTTTATGGTTGCTAAATCACGTTTTCGAGCCTTCAATTCACTAACCCGAAGCTTGGAATTGATTTTGTTTCAAAAATTTGAGAGGGAAATGAGAGACAGAGAGGGAAGAGAGAGACGAGCAAGAGAGGGAATGAGAGAGAGAAGTGAGTGAAAGAGAGATAGGTGAGTTTAAATAAAGGAAACGGTGGGAGGTTTTACTATACGAATACCGTGTGCTGCTCACGGTTTTATAAAACGGACGTTTTAACAAATTACCTTGCTTCAAAATTCAAAACGACGACTTAAAAATAGTTTAAGATAGTTAAGGATCATTAGAACAACTTAAAATAACTAAAAGTAACATTAATTTGAAAATATACTAAAATAGTCAAATTAAGTTTAAAATACTCATTATGACACACTAATACACAATTTTACATACTAACAACATTTGATTAATTTCGGAGTGTTACATATTACAAACTCATTTGTGTAATTAATATACATGTTTTCTTCGGACTTTTACTTGGTTAGATAAAATAATAAGGGAAGAAAATATTGGCGGTTTAAATGCAATGCGTATTTTGAAGCTTTCTTTCTTTCGTTTGTTTTGTTTTGTTTATTTTTTTTTGGGAGATCAAGAAAAAATAAATGCTCTATATATGGGTTTGAAGGAGCTGAGAATGGGCAAGTGCATCCTAGAGTCCACCAGCCTTGCTTTGAAGTATGTAGAATTTTACATATATACATATATTCGTACATATGTATGGTTAGATAGTCGATTGTAATATGTAGAAGCAGATGATGTACAATAATTAAACATAACATTAATGTTGAAGTGACATAAAAAAAAGCAATTTTAAATTTTTGAATTACATAATGATTATATCATAAAAAAGGTATCATGACAGACGAAACTTAATAAAAATCTAATAATTTAAAGTTGTGCAAGCAAACCTTTTTTAACCCTAGATTTTCCCTATTTGTCTATTTATTTTCTACTTTTTTTTGCTAATCAAACAAGGACTTGGTTTCCAATAGTAAGTCAATATTCCACTTATCTAACCCCAATAGAAACCAAGCCTTTTGAATATTGGTAATAATTGCAGGCTAAGCCAAATCTTCCTGTTTTTGAATTTCATTTTGCAACTTGCAACTACTATTCCAAGTGTCAATTCTAATTATTTTTATTTTTTTGTGTTTAATTACCTGCGTGAGGAAAACTAGTGGCATGAAATTTTGCTATTTTACCAAACGTACCATGTTAGTCTACTTTGAACCATTGACTAATATTCACATAGTCTTGTACATATGGAAACTATTTTTAAATGCTTTGGAACTTTCTTTAATTTTCAAAATGCGTTGTTTGAGTCCCACCCAACTTTTAATTTGTTAGGCTTTGTACGGTTTCTCTTTTTCCATGCTGCAAACGTGGTGGACCAAGAATTGCCGCTCATTAGTTTGGCAGAGTTTGGCTTTTATGTTTATCATAATGGGGATTAATATTGGCCAACTTTGCTTTAATGCAAAATGATATTTATCTACTTTGAGGGCAATATAATCACTACAAAAAAAAAAAAACTACATTTAACGACATATTATTTACAACATATAGTTTTTAAATGTCATTAAAAAGCACATACAACGACATCGTCATTAATAACATTTGAAACAATAATTAACGACATCTACATAGATGTCATATTAAACCTCTCATTTTAACGACATCTATATAGATGCCAAGTAAGAGATGTCGTCAAAGCCTTGGAGATTTTACACCCTTATAGACGATATTTTGACCAATATCGTCTATAAGGGGTGTTGTAGAATCTCTAAGGCTTTGACGATATTTCCTACTTGTTGTTAAATAATTTAATGATATTAAACTATTATCGTTAAAAGAAGAGCTTTAATACGGCATCTATATAGATGTCGTTAATTATTGTTTCAAATATCATTAACGACATTTTTGTTAGAGATGTCGTTGTATATCTTTTCAACGACATTCAAAAACTACATATCGTAAATAATATGTTGTTAAATGTAGTTTTTTTTTTTGTAGTGAATAGAACTTGGAAATGTCTTCAAAATAGGATTTTGGCAAAGTTCCACAACCTATAGGTGTATAGGTCCACTACAACTATAACGGTGGGAAAATGATAGCTTGTTTGGGAATTATCATGTTGGAACTTAAACATTGTAACATGTGAGAGCTTTACATTATAACATAAGAGAGTTTTATACTGCAACAATTGAAACTTTGATGTCAAAACTAGGTTCCCAAACACTCTCAAAAATAGATAGAACATGAAGATGAAAATTGTCATTAATATTCAAAGAAAGTTAACATTTTGACTAAGCATATATCATAGCAATCTTTCTTTCCCAATGTATACCATAAGCAAATATTTTAATTGGCAAAGTGTGTAATCGTATAAGGTGTTTGAAAAGTATAGTTACTATTGAAACTTTTAAATTGAAAATTTTAGCATGTGAGTGCTTTACATTGTAGCTTATTTTTTCTAATTACTGTAGCATATAAGAGTTTTACATTATAGTAATAAAAGTTTTAGTTATAATTGGTTTTGCCAAACACCCTTCTAATGAAACTGAAAAATGCCGTAAACCATGGATATTCAACTTTTTATTTTCAACATATAGATTTATAAAGAAAAGAAGAGGAAAAAAAAAAGACGTACTTCTAACACAATCAACCGAGATATATACTAAGAATACAATTTTTATACATTAATAATTTTTACATGTCAAGAAATTATTTAATTTACTCGGAGTACAAAAATATTCTATCAGACATAAATGTTCTCCATCAATTGTTATATTTTTAATACATTATGTAGTACATTTGTATATTATTTGATTTTGAATATAATTTGAAGATGTAAGAAGTAGGAATACAATAATTTACTGAGAGGATCACAAGACTCATGTTTTACCTCTCCCAAATATGAGTAAAAGCCACACATATTAGTAACAATATTCTAATGCAAGTAAGTGTAATAATAATAAAAAAGACTAAAACAATCTCAAGTCTAGGATTCTAAACTTTCAAATTGATCAAGTGGGAGTGGATGCATGGTAAGTATGTTAAACATAAATAAAATTTAATAAAAATTGTTTTTATTTTCAACTTTTATATATATAATATACAACGTATACGCACTTATACTTAAAATATATTGTTTTGGATTTAGTCAATTACATGGATTTTGACACTCAAAAAATAAAACGGATTCAACTTAGTTGGAATTAAGTTTCAAAATATACCATTATAGAGTAAAGTTTTTACATGATACAGTGAAAAGTAAAAATTTGTTATAGTGTAAAGCACTCATATACTACAATATTTAAGTTCAAATTTCAAGTTTCAACTTGATTTTTAAACACTCTCTAGATTGTAATAATTCTTCAATCTAATCTAATGGAATATCCAAGGTGTTAATGTAGATAACAGGGAAAAAATGAGGTGTTAATATACCTCTAAAGAATTACCAAACCAAAATTCTTATATACGATGAACAAGATAATTTTTCTTTATCGATAGAGTAAGGTGTTTCAGCTATCGAATTAGAATTTTAATGGTCAATTTACGTTTATATATGTTAAAAGTTTATAACATCCAATACAGAACTACTTGTAATTATAAATCAAACTATTAAAAAATTAATTTGACAGTTAAAACATATATACTCTATAGATAGAACAAAATTTAATGTAAAAATTGCCCCACCAGCATACGAGAGTATATAGTTGCCAGGCCGACATGCAATCCTGTTGTAGACAAAAAGCCAAAGACAATATATCATTGGCTGTAATATCTAGTCCAACTATGAGTACTCAGACGAGGGAATTAGCAAGTTGAATGTCAGGGATTCCTGGCAAAAATATATAAATATATAATATACATACGCGTTTCACACGCAGCACTATTACACGTAGTACCTTCTGTGCAATAATTACGTACAATATTTGAATGATTGTGCAAAAGGACAAAAGTTTAGACAACGAGTTTTGCTTTTCAGTTTTCATTAAGCTGACTTTTAGGCCTCTCTTTGCCCCCCCGACCCTCTGGTGCGTCGGTGACACTCCATACGCCAAGGCTGATTATGTTTTACGTCGTGTGCATGTATATGGTATGTTACTTGCCGACTCTAGAACAACATTGATCTCGTATAAGTGGGTTTAGAAACACCATTTCGGATAAGTTTTGTTATGTTAATATTTTTTTATAAAATTAGAATTGTTAAAAGAGTAAATTGTATTGTTGTATTTTGAATTATTTTTCTATATAATATATTTCAGCTTTTAATTTTGATAAAATACATCATAAATTTTAAAATTATTAATAATTGATGTTCAATAGTTATTTTTAAGCTCTGTTTAGTACTCTTTCTACGTGTTGAGCTTCAATGTTCTCTTAAATGATGAACTTTATACTTACAAAAAACTTACAAGCGAATCTTGTGACCAAAGTCATATATTCTTTTAACGCTTGTCAGTTGGACCTTAATTGTAAAATATTCCAAAATTTAAGGTGCATTTTGTAAAGATAAAGTTCGGGGTGCATCGTGCAAAAAGCGAACAATTTAAGATGTAACTGTATAATTTACTTATATTTTCAGCTCAAGCCTTTGGTTGGAATCGTGCTTCAAAATGCCCTTTATATATGTGTCATGTTTGGTTTGTTGGTTCAAATTATATTAATTTGAACTGAAAAATTTAAATTGTGTTGTTTAAATTGCAATCTTGACTGATGTTTGGATGTATAATTAAGGTTTAAATTTGAACAAGAAATAAAACTTCGAATTTGTATTTGGATAGGTGAGGACAGCAAAGTCAAAAAGCTGGATTTTTATCATTCAAAACTGGTTTGATCTGTCCAAAAGAAAGGGAAGCTTCTGTTCACTTCACCATTTCGAACAGCTCAAATCAGTCCAAATGATGAGCACAACTCGAATTGGCGTTTTCACTAGTTAATAACCTAAACTATTTGGGTAGTTTAAACTGAGTTGTTGAACTGTTTGAATTAGTGAACCAAACAGGACATTACATATTTTGTATATTAGAGAAAACAAAAATTAAATAAAGAGAAAAAGGAAAAAGTAAGATCAGGAAGGTGAAAGAGGTGAATCTCCACGTTCAAACTTCAAATTTCTTTTGTTAGTAGTAGAGAGAAGGGACAGTGTTACGATTGCTCATATAAAGACAGAAGCACTAATAGAAAAGGGTCTTGATCTTTTTTTCCATTTTCTTTTTTATCTCGAGGATCGCATAAAAAAAAAGTATAATTAAGAGGGTCAAATTAAAAATGCAAGGTAAAATCATTCTCTTAATTGGAAAAATGTTGGTGCTTTGCGGTTTGCCATGTGTGGCACATGGTTAGCTCAGTTTACACAACAAGAAAGCTTTCAAACACATTATAATAATTGAGAAGCAAAGGCAAGAGAGAGAGAGAGAGAAGGAAAGTGCATTCTCTCTCCCTTTATGGGATTTTTTTCGTTTTTGTTATTTTTTAAAAGTTTCATACTTATTAAAGGGCATGTGAGCAGCACATGCCATTCAATGATGTAGGTGCAGTTGGTATTGTATTTTAGTATCTATATAATTTGGATGAGATGATGAGTTACCACGTCCATACGAAAACAGTTTCATACACTTGATAATTATAGAGACTGTATTTGCATTAATAGGGCTTTTTTTTTTTTTTTTTTATAGTTCATTATATCCGTTCGAGCCCATATGTATAATTTTCTTGAACACTTAAGTAAAAGAGCACAACAAATGGTTTATGCAGGTCTTCAATAATTCTTTTCTCTTCAACCTAATAATATATTTTTATGATACCCATCTGGTACCTTTCAACAATCATCACATTAATGCCCTGTACATATTTTTCAATATTTCTCTGTAAAATAATACTAAGCACACCAACTTAAATTTAAACTTTTTAATACTAACCAATGTGGCATATAAATTGTCATATTTTAAAATGTTATATTCTATTAACAGATTTTTAAAATATTGCTACTTAAATTAATGAAAAGAGATTACATTTACTGATAAAAATATGACAGCTCATTGTGATACAAATTGGTACCTACAGTTGGTCTAAACATTGATGTTTCTCTTTATCAAATATAACAAGTTTTTTTCTTTTTGAAATTGAAAGATTGTTTAAAAATATAATTGGAACTAATAAGTTGGAAGTAATAGCATATGAGAGTTTTACACTATAATATGTTTTTTTTTACATTATAACACGTAAAAACTTGACACTGTAGTAATTAAGACGAATAGATTGAAACTGAGTTATAAAAACACTCGAAATATAGCAAGTTTTAACTCCATATAACCATACCATTTGATTTCATAAGGCATATAATGTACTTGATGATATAATTGTGGATACGGACACATAGACAAGACGTGCTTGTTATATGGCTTTGAATTTATCTCCAAAAATATTAAATATTAATTGAAATAATCTACCAACACTTAACTTCTCCTCAAGATTACATTTAATTTTCAAGACTAATATTATTGATGGATGAGATATGTAGATATATACACACGTGATGTTTGATTATACATGAGTATTACATTAGAGTCACCACAAATAAAGAGAAATCAATGGCAAATTTCAAGTTCTATATTAGAAGATGTGGGAGAAACTAAAAGAAGACGGTTAAACATCCTCTTCAGTCTCTTTCGTTAACCTTCTTTTTCTAAACTTTTTGGTTTTTGATATAAGAAAAAGAAAAATGTAGCCATATTTTTTTTAATTAGAAAGGAACAAAAGGAAGCAAAGTTAGTTAATTAATCACGAAGAAACTACCATTTCGGCTACCTATATATATGGCTAGAGATTTCGTTTTTAAGTTTGGCTAGCTGTCTATTTCGATTTTCAGAAACGACCAAGTGAAGCATTTAAGTAAATGTTCCACCTCCTGTTGAGGTGGCAAGTTGTGGGTCCCGTTTTGTAGACTACGTGGCAAAATTTCTAGATGATCATTAAACTCCAAGCAAGATCAGAGGCCGTCCACTCTTATGAGGTGGAGTCTAATGCATAAACGAATTGCTGGCCACAAAATTACCAAGTGCCCTCACTTTTTTTTTCTGTGGTAATGGAGTAGAAAGTGGCCTCACTAATTGGCTACGTGATAATTTACGAATGAATGAAGAAATTTGGATTGGGGTTCGCGTTGAATGTTCCACATAATATCCGGAACAAAAAAGTAGTCCGAATACAAAGGAGGGAGAAAAATCCTTTTTATTTTTACAGGTTATAACTCTACTCATAAAACTGTGGGTCTGATGTATTTTTTGAATTAGATCTTACTTTTTATTAGCAATTGGATTACAACTTCATGGGTTAAATATGATTGCTCTTTTATTTTTAACACTTTTAGTGAAGACTGAAAAAATAAATTATCATAGTTCGATATGTATCATCCCTTCAATTGTCAAGTGCGTAAAAAAATATATGATTTTAATGAGATCCAATACTTTGAAAACATATGCTAGTAGTGAGACATACCTTTTACATTTTCATCAGTAATTATATGTTAAAAGGTGAAAGAGGGAAAAAAAGGGAGGCTTTAATTCAGTTCAAAAAGTAAAAAGAAATTGTCCTAATTCAAAAATTAGACTACTTCCTAGGTAGCAAGGGCATCATTTATTAAAAAACTTCAATTCAGGGGAGGGGAGGAAGATTTGGGAAATAAAATTATTTTAAGGACTTTATTTCCCATTCCTGATTTGGGATATCAAGTATTAAATTGTTATTTGTTTTATTACATTCATATAATTAAACAATTTATATTATCATATGCATTTTAATGCCCAAATAATATATATTTCCTTGTTGCTTCAAAAGTGAGTAAAAGACTCCTTTGTAGTTGTCCAAAATAATTAGCAACTCCAATATTTTAACCCCAAACATAACAAGAGAAAGGAAAAAAGAAATAGTTTAATATCAAAAACCTGGGTAAGATGGGCCAATATTATGTAGATATAAATGGAGCATGATATCGGCCAGCATGGTGCTACATTTTCCAGTCAGTCATAGTTTTGATGATTTTTTTTTTTTAAGGACTCTTTACGACCATATTTACTTACAGATCAAGGGATATTGGTAGGATCCCAAGAATTAGAGTCGCTCTCGTTCAAGTTGGTGGCCACACTAGTGAAGTGTGTGGTGTATATTGAACTTTTTTTTTTAATAATTAAGGGTTAAGTATATTATACATGTTGATGCCAAGAAGATGTTTGCCAAATCTTAACTCGTGTGATTGAAATTTTATTTGTTTCTAATTTCCCTCTTTTCAAGAGAACAAAACAAATTAATAATTCTAGAGGTATATTTTCTCAAGGGTTATTACTTGAACATAAACAAGTAATTAAATTGTATATTTTTTTTATGTTCTATTTATTTATAAGAATTCCTCATTGGGGGATTGTATATCGTTGGATTCAAGCACATAAGAAGCTGCACTAGAGCTTTCGTTGAAGTTGATGGCTCTCCTAGACTTTGAGAGGGTGGCATTAGTTCCTTAATTTGTATGTCACAGTCGTCAATCTCATTCTTAATTTGCTGAAAGTTTAAAATCTCATTTAAAAAAACGAAGTAGACCTCAATTGTACATCATTAAAAAAGAAATCCTTGTTACATTTTTTCATGGTGTTTTTATCACCATATATATTTACATTTCACTATATACAATTTAAGAATGCCTAGAGACTTTGTTCGCGTATATCTCGAATTATGGAGCGTTAGAAAGTCTAGGTGAGGGAAATGGGGAAGGAGAAGGAGGTTCTTTCTCTCATGGTATTTAGTATGAAATGAAGGAAACAAAAAAAAAAAAAAATCACCTCTTTTATTTTGTATAAACATTCTCAGAAAAGGGAGAGTAAAAAATTTGCTTGTGTGATCATTATTTTATTGTTAATTGTTAATCATATAATAACAATTTTTAATCATATAATAATTTCACTAGTAATAGGATAATAACATAACATTGTAGTTAATTAAGGTTTCGTATCTCGATGTCGTTCTAATTTTATAGTTCCAACATCTACATTGTAAAGCTCTCACATGTTATAATAAGTTCGTTTTATTACGTTGTCAAACACACCCTATTAATAACTATATTATCATTCCTCCAAGTAGGAGATTAAAATTGATCTTCATTGAAAAATCCTAAAATCACTTAACCCAATCCATCTCTCCTACGATAAAGTTATGGGCGCCAAAAATCTGTCACTAATCGACCAACTCCCCTCCTTTTACTATTGTCCTCTTAAACAAGCTCCATAGTTCTTTTTTTTTTTTTTTTTTTTAAGCGTACATACTTATTCTAAATTCTACTCTTTTAAGATTTTGCAAGATGTTGTCAAATTTATTTGCTAGATTCTCAAAAACACATAAAGGGTTCATGTGTTTTGGGGTAAATACTTTCCTTAGTTTAAATCTCGACTAAACAACTTCCTAAATATCAAATTTGGCAATATAATTAATTAGTCAAATTAATTGTCTTAACCTTGTAATCCAAGGATATGGATGGAGACCATTGACCGTGGGCATTGAAGTAGATGCCTTTTTGAAATCGAAGCCACGCAGAAACCATAGAAGAAGTGTCCTCTCCCCATTAACTCTGATCTCTCTCTCTCTCTCCCCCCTCTCTCTGTCAACATAAAGCCAATAAAACCCCCCACCAACTTTGTCTCTCTTCCCTCCTCTTCTTAAATATCTCTCCTTTTCCTTTCATTCACGCACCAAAAAAAGAACGAACTCAAACACTTCTTTTACTCTATCATGCCTTATAAACCTTCACCACCGTCAAACCACCGCACTTTCTCTCTCCTCCTCCTCCTCTTCCTTCTCTTTTCCGCCGCCAGTGCCGCCATCGGCCCAAAAGGACAACAACGCTTCATAGAAGCCCCCAAGTTCTACAACTCCCCCCACTGCCCCACTCTCCCAAACGACAACGACGACCTTTCCTGCTCAAACGACAACAAAAATATCAACGACGATGACGATGAAATGATCTCCGCCGTCCATGTGGCGATGACCCTCGACGTCGCCTACCTACGTGGCTCAATGGCGGCTATCCTCTCCATCCTCCAGCACTCCTCCTGCCCAGAGAACATCCGCTTCCACTTTGTCGCCGCCTCCTCCGCCGACAGTCCCTCCCTCCGGTCAAACCTCTCCGGTTCCTTCCCTTACCTGAAATTCCAAATCTACCCCTTCGACTCCTCCGCCGTCGCCGGTCTCATCTCCACCTCCATCCGCGCCGCCCTCGACTGCCCCCTCAACTACGCCCGCAACTACCTCGCCGACACCCTCCCCTCCTGCGTACGACGTGTCGTTTACCTCGACTCCGACCTCGTACTCGTCGACGACATCGCCAAGCTGGCGGCCACCCCGCTCCAGAACGGCGCCGTTCTGGCAGCGCCAGAGTACTGCAACGCCAACTTCACCTCCTACTTCACGCCGACTTTCTGGTCGAACCCGTCGCTCTCCCTCACCTTCGCGGGCCGCCGCGCGTGCTACTTCAACACGGGGGTGATGGTCATGGACCTGGCGCGGTGGCGCGCGGGCGCGTATACGGAGAAGATCGTGGAGTGGATGGAGCTCCAGAAGAGAATCCGGATCTACGAGCTGGGGTCGTTGCCGCCATTTTTGCTGGTGTTCGCCGGGAAGATTGCGCTGGTGGACCACCGGTGGAACCAGCACGGGCTCGGAGGGGATAATTTCCGTGGGCTTTGTCGGGATCTGCATCCGGGCCCAGTGAGCCTGCTTCACTGGAGCGGGAAAGGAAAGCCGTGGGCCCGGCTCGACGCCAACCGGCCCTGTCCGCTCGACGCTCTCTGGGCTCCCTACGACTTGTTACGGACGTCGTTCGTGCTTGAGTCTTGAACATACGAGAGAGAGAGAGAGAGAGAGAGAGAGAGAGAGAGAGATTAATTAATTTCACGGTAAATTTCTCTTTTTTTTTAATTTTTTTTAATTTAATGAGAAGTTTTGAGGGTTTTCTTTTGGTGGGCGGTGGGGGATATGGCGTATGTGTATACAAAAAAAAAAAAAAAAAAAAAAAATCTCGGTAATTGGCGTCCTCGATTGAGAAGAGATGACTTCAAAAAGAGAAAGAAAAATGAAAAAAAAAAAAAGAAAATACTCATGAGGTCGTTTTGTACATTATAGAGCCATTAATTAACAGACCATATAAATTACAATAATATTTGCTTCTCACTTCTCTTCTTCTTCTTCCTTTTTTTTTTTTATTCTTTTTACCAAGTCAAGAATAAAAGATATTTTTTTCTTTATATATTTATTTCTTTTCCTTTTCTTTTTTTTTTTTTTCAAATCTTCGTTGGAGTGTGTTTGGTGGTGGGAAATTTATCTGTCTGAATATACTTCTAATTAACGGACTAAAATTTAATAGTTTGTTATTGAACTAAATTCACATGAAGTTGATTTTTTTTAATAATAAAATTCACTTGATGTTTCTATTCTACGTATTTATAAGTCTAAGAACTTAAAATTAGAAACCCAAATTTGAAAAATTTACAAGAATATTATCCAAAGATAATCATATTATTATTATTTTTTTTTTTCCAATTTGAATTTGATTGTAGGAAAAAAGCACACTACGTACAGTGGCATGCAAACCATAAAAACTACATTCGATTCCGGATTATTCGTTTCTCTCGCGAATTTTACGTTTATGCATATGCTTTGATGATAAAAGGTTAAAGAAGTAATTTCGTTGAAGTAACTTTTTCAATGATTATAAACTAAATCAAAGCAAATAGATTCCTAGCTTCAAGGAGAACATAGATGCTTTTCATTTTTTTTTTTAAACTTTTTAAATGTTTAATTTGTTTTTGAGCTCTTTGTATGCGTATCTACTGTCTGGCCAAAGCAAAACATTGCTTTGATAGCGTTTGACTAAACATATATTGCTTTTCTTTTGATTAAGCATAATTAAAGGGCTTTTTGATCTGCAGCTAGGGTCACCTACTTGCTTCTTTTCACATAGAGATACCCATGTTAACATAATGATTAATTTCTTTAAATACCATTCCTAGTTAAAAAAACAAAAGAAAGAAAGAAAAAATATGTCTAATTAAATAGAGTGTTATAGCTAAACTTGGCCTTTAAGAATCTGTTTGCTTAGTATTCATAGTTTGAACTATTTTTCACATTAGTTTTTTTACAAAAGTTTAAATTTTTGTTTAAACTTTCTGATTTAAAGATATGAACCAAACGGGAGCTAACTTTTATGGAATGAAAATTCATTATTTCTAATACTTAGGCTTCCTGATTTGATTCGCGGATGTTATATCTTAGTCTTCTTCTTCTTTTTTCTTTTTTTTTTTTTAAGCAAATACATTGTGGTTAATTTAATTGCTGCTAGTTATCGTAATTAATGTAACTATATCATCAATAATAAATGACTCCTTAGGCTTTTCTCTTTTATTCAAAAAGTTTTGATTAAAACCAACTCTACAACAATATTTTGTTTTATAAAATTTAAATTGTTATAGTATTTTAGGTTCAAACTTTTGTTGAACATTCGAATTATGCTCCCAAACAGGCCTGTATATGGAGCCATGGAGATTATAGGTTTTGTGATCATATTGTCTTCCTTTACCTTTATTTTATTCTTTATTTTAGTTCTGCCTTCAGCCAATATTACCATTTGATCAAAGAAGAAAAATAAGGTTGTTAAGGAGTTTTAATTGTTTTAGAAAAATATAAACCTCAAATCGTGGCAGCATCAAATAATTATCTTATAATATAAAAGTCATGATGAGCACCCATAGAACCCCAACGCGTTTTCTCAATCTTTAATTTTATCTTTGGATTCTATTAATTTGAGCTCAATATTGGATTGAAATTTTAATTTTGAAAATTCAATAGAAAAATATATAATAGAATTTTCTGATAGTGAGACGACTTTGGCGATTAATTGAAAACAAAACAAAAAAGTTTTCGTCGGTGGCACCTCTTCCATAATTTATGGGAGATACAGCTCTTCATCACATAGAAAAGGCCAAAGGTTATACTATTTTTGGACTAAGGAATTTTAGCAATATTTGCCAGTTATTATTATTATTTTTTCCGTTCAAAATATAACAGTAATTGGTGTTATGCAGTAAGAAAGAAGAAAAGGACTTTTTATTTTTATTCTTTGTAAGAAAGAAGAAATAGGATAGTCGCAGGTTCTTGTAGTCAACCATGCTTCCATTTTTAAAACTTTTGTTGGGTGTTTAGGAAGTGTGGTTAAAACTAAAACTTCTAAACTGAAAATTATAGCATAGGAGAGCTTTATATTGTCGTTTATTTTTTCTGATCA
The DNA here is from genome assembly GCA_946598075.1 of Artocarpus hirsutus. Lineage (NCBI taxonomy): Eukaryota > Viridiplantae > Streptophyta > Magnoliopsida > Rosales > Moraceae > Artocarpus > Artocarpus hirsutus. Next base: position 72,973 of record CAMOHE010051980.1, read on the forward strand.
CTGTAGCATGTGAGAGTTTTATACTATATCAACCAAAAGTTTTGGTTAGAACTGATTTTGTCAAACACCCTTATTGAGTTTGTGATTAAGAACTAATGGTTTTCCAAACTTTTTTTTTTAATTTTCTATTTTCTTTCATATTTAGCTATGGAATTTGAGGGAGCTGCTGAATTAAATCTGTTTTCCACAAAAAAGTATGTCTTCTTTGTTGTTTTACTAATTATAGTTCATCACTTTATCTAAATTTAAAATTTTCAGTTAACTTTCATGTGTACGAGATCAATTTTAATGTCATTCCGCTTTGTTTTTAAACTTTAAAAACTCCTATTTTATCCTCAAAATTTTGAATTAGTCTACCTTAATCTCTTTTATTAGAATTTTTGTTAAAACTATGAATGGAAAAGAGGAGACCAAGTGAGATCATGTTGTCCTTTTCCATTTGCTTTGAATGTAAACTCTAATAGAAAATGTTAGGTATTGACACTAATTTTTTTTCTTTTTTTGTTGAGTGCAGGTTTCAACTCCAGCGTTATATAATTTTTCTTTTTTTTTTTTGAGATAATATATAGTAGTTTTTTTTTAAACTTAGAACGAAAGATTTAAACTTTTTACGTTTTGGTGGAGTTGAATGTGGTCATTTTGGTGGAGTCGAATGTGGTCGTGTCGCTAGACTATGACAGCAACCGCAAGTTTTCTCTTTATTACGACTTCAAAAACTCATAAGATACTGTCTAGGAGAGTAATTTAAATCATCAGTTTGGGGTTTGAGAACTATAACATATTAGAGCTTTACACTATAACTTCTTACTGTAGCATATGAGAGCTTTACATTGTTTACAGTCCAAACTATTAGTTTGAATTACTCTTCTAAACACTCTATTAATGGCTATTAAAATGAGCATTCCCAGTTGCCAAAAATTGCTTACAAATACAATCTCCTAATGTGCTAAATACTAGATTTCGTTTTCCCACACTCCCAGGAAATACAAACCAAGGAAGTTTTGGAGATAAAATTACAATTATAGAGGCTTCTAATGCCTTGGAAACATAAATACAACTCTTTTTAAAAACAATTAATCAAACGTAGATCTATCTCACTTTTCTTCTTTCTCGGAGAAATCCATGGCTCTCTCTCATGGAAATGGAAATGGAAATGGAATTAAAGCACGCCGACAATCCAGTCACTCTTGCTGCGACATCTCTGGCGTCTTTGGTGATCGATGAAAAATAATCAGCCGTATATGAGAGACCTATTAGGTCAACTTTGTTGGATTTAAGTGTGTGCTTTAGATTTGATATCTGACATAAAGTATTTGATTAAACCTTGATGTAGATTCTTTTTAGTCAACTTATCATAAAGCTTTTCTTATATAAGAAGCAACAAATCTATACGTGGGGTAAGATTTGTGAAGTTGATTTTAAAGTTGACACCAAAAGAAAAAAAAAAAAAAAGGAAAAATTCCAACAGATTGGAAGGGAGGAAAAAGAGAGAGGCAGCAAGAAGGGGGGAGGGGTGGGGTTTGTTTTGTTTTTATTTTTTATGTGGCCGGGTAACAAACTTGAATTAATTTTGGTCGAATTAAATAAACGAAGTGACATGTTTAGTACAACAAGAATTTTGATGTACATGCATTTCTGAATTTGGGGGGTGGGTCTACGTGTTTGGGCTTTAAAGAAAGTGCTTTAGGAAGCCTGTTTGTTGGGTGCGTCTATAGCATGGATTATCCAAAAGACTCCTCAAAGAAAAGACCTAAACATGAAAGGCAATGTTTAGGGGATTCTTCAATTTGATCTTGGTTTGGTGTTTAAGGGTTTAATTGCATCTGTCCTATCAATTGCGACTTTTGGAAGTAATAATTACTTGCATCAACTCGTATATCAAAATTTAGAGAGACAATTATTGAATTCGAGCGCAAGCATTAAACCTTGAGAGAGAATGGATAGATGGATTCACTCTTGTTTTCTCTAGTTTATGTCCATTTTTATGTCCCTCCAATAACATTAATATTATGTCCAATTAAAATGACACATTAGTTAAAATAAAATGAAATTAATATAGTTTAATTAATGTGCTATAATATTATTGGAGGGATACAAAACATTTTTTTCTGGGAGAGGAAATTGAGGTTAATGTTATAGGTTTTGCGGAGAATACAAATTAACAAATCAAGATAATTAATTTGCTTGGCTTTGATGTCTTTTGTTGATTAAATATAGTTAATAGTTTAATGCATATATATATTTTTTAAGGATATAGATTAATGCATATATCACACTAGGCATGAATATGTTTTTGTTCTAATTTATGTTTGAGTTTCTCTTCCAAATCAAATGGAAACACTAATTATCCTTAGATCATCATATGGTCATGACAGCTCACAATGCTGGACGATCAATTTATCTTGATTAGAGCTCACATGCATGCATGCTTGTCTTTATAAAACACCTCGTTCTAAGCAATTACGCAAGGTTCTTTGTGACTATACATACATACTTACATACATGTTTATATATATATATATATAAATATGTATATATATCTTTACATGAATGATTTTATTCACTTAAATGAGTGCGAAATGGAGCAAACAAGCCAATTAGTAAATTAACATGTCCTAGCAATTGCATCCAACACCAAACATAAAATATCTCAGATGTCGTAATGATCAAACAAACTCACATCTCATGATTTTTATTTTTATGTTGGACCATGTTAATCTTTAATTTTTTTTTTTGTTTACTCTTTATCTATAATTTGTGAAGGAATAATAATGTTTTTGTATATTCCTAAAATCCCGCTTAATATTTTGTCGGCTTCTTGTTAATTATTTATCTCAAATTAAACTAGTATATTTAAATCACTTATTTGATTAGTCATAGAAATGCCAATATATGACCCCATTGTAATGAAAATATCAGATTCTTTGTTCCATTTGTGCTAGTTAAGGTAACTCTTCCAATAATAAAATGCATTAAAAATTTTACTATATACATAAGTTGGGAATACTTCATTAAGATGATACCTAACCTTGAGTTTATGTTTTGCATTTTAATAAGAAAATAACTAGATAGGATTGAGTGTCAATATAACGATAAAAAACACCTACACTTTGTTTTATGACAATTAACTAAAAACACCGAACTGAAGAGTTTTAATTTTCTAATAACTCTGAAAAAAAAAAGAAGATTTATTTTACGTAAATAGTAGATAGATAAAAGGGGTTTGATCACTGTTTTCTTGCTCTTCACAGACACAGTGATTAATGTCGTTCTTAAGAAAAGCTGTCGTATTTTAGATCATCATCATGCATAATTGTCGATTTTTTAAGTTGTTGTGAATATTGGTCATCTTTTAAAATCATTCATCATTATCGTCGTAGTCACAAGAGACGTTGTCTTTTTTTATTTTATTTTTAACTGTGTTTAATTAGGGATACAGTCGTCTCAAAAATTACCGCTGCTCATTCAATATGTATGTTTGTTTGCACCCCCACCTCATCCGCGCCGCGCCCCCCAACACACCCCCCTGCGTCTGCGCTTTTTAAGCTATTGTTCTTTGTAGGACAATTTTCGTTTTTCTAAAATACTGTAGTCTTATTGTCGTTTATAGGATTATTGTCGTTGTACCAAGTGTTGTCTTTTTTGCCCCCGAAATAGACGTCGTTCATTAGATCTTACAGTTTTAAGTGTTATTATTACTTTTGTATTCTCAAAATTAATGTCGTCCCTATTTGTTTTCCATTTTCATGAACCGTTTGTCTATGAATGATATGTGACTTCAAAAAGTTTCGCCATGATAAGGTTTTGTCCTTTTCATTTTAATATTATTATATCATAAAGGACGTCTCTTTTAATTATCTGTTGACGTTACTAATACTTACAAAAGATGTTCAAACGCTGGTCACATTCAATCAGAGTTCTGTGGTTGAAATTGAAGGAAATTGGGAGAAGAGTTCTGCTTTTCCAAATTACGATCGATGCTTCAAGCTGATGTCGTTTTTCAATTGCTGGTCGTTTGTTAGAATTCATGTCGTTTTGTTGAGACTCATTTAGACATGTCGTTGTCGTGTTTTTGAGTGGTTTTTATATTTTCATTCTCAATTTAAAGATGATTTCACTATTGCACTACTATAGGTTTAAGAGAATTTGTTGTATGTGGTTTCTAGAATTGGTCATTTCTATTTTTTTTTGTTATTTTATATCATTGCTGATAGACATTCACAAATTGTTGTTTTTCTTTAAGATTTTTGGTTTTTAAAGTTACCGTCGTTCACATGAGAAGTTGTCGTTTTTTATTTATGTGCATATCGTTGTTTTTAAAGTTCTTGTCGTTAATATATTCTCCGTTTTAAAGTTATTATCGTTTTAGAAATTATGTTGCGCATTTATTCAATAATTGTAGGAATGTAAATGTTGTAAACCTATATTTTCGTTGTTGTTTGCCATTGCGGAATAAGGCTGTCGGTGTTTTTAGAGGTATTGTCAGTTGTATTGCATGAAGTTTTTTGGGCTGTGATCGTCTAAAGACGAATTCGTTTCTTTAGCTCTTATCATTTTAACGTTGTTGTGGTCTTATTTCAATATCTTCGTTTGGAATTGATTTTGTCTTGTCTCCATTAGTTTCTGTTTTTTCGAAACATGGTCGTTTTCTGAATCTCTTGTGTTACTGAGCCTTATTGAGAGACGTTCTAGGATGACAGTATCGTTCTTCAGACCTTTTTCTTGTTGTCCAAGGAGACCACATTTGTCTTCTGATTCACCAGCAAAAAAAAAAAAAAAAAAAAAAAAAAAA
>CAMOHE010051980.1:77811-117613 GCA_946598075.1 Artocarpus hirsutus
ATATATATATATATATATATATATATATGAAATCATCACTTTAAAAAACCACATTAATTGAAAAACTTAAACAAATTACTCGGATATCAACATATCCTGTAGTTTTTAGCCAAAAAAAAAAAAAAAAAAATCCGTAGATCAAATAAATTGGCTTCACTTTCTGGCAATGAACTTCCTCAAATCTTTAAAATTGACTCTTCACTCTCACCATAAAAGTGCCACCATGCTTAAGTGGTTGCCTAACATCTCAGTTGGAACTGTTGGTTCCAACCAATGATCAGTGTAAAGCTCTCACATGTTACAGTTTTCATATCAACATTTTCACTTCCAACCACTCTCCCAAACATCCTATAAAACCAAGGTAATTAAGTAGCATCCCGCTTTTGAAGTTGAACGTTTTTCATTTGCACCATTTTGATATAAAAATTAGACTTCAAGTTTTCACACAAATGGTATTTCATTTGAAATTCAACTTTAAAGAAGTGGTATTCCTCTTATTGACCAGAGCCTAACATGGCCCACCAGCCCAAAGTAATATGGTGAGATATCTATCCTACTCGAAATATTCCACGCCATGTCATCATGCTCAGTCTCAACTCAGCCCCATTAAAATCTCAAGTCATTTATGTGTTTTTTAATTTTTTAATTTTTTGTTGATTATTAAAGATCGTATATTCTTAAAGATGTTGTCATTTTAATTGTTATTTTTTTGAGTCAGAGTTAGATATGAGATTACTACTAAGTTTTGCCTGCAAAACAAGTCTTCTATAGCTAAAGTCATATTGTCTTTGACATTATTGTCAGTCATGCAAGAAGCTGTCCTTTTATCTAAGACTGGTATTATTGTTTTACACTCCATCTGGTAGGAATGGAAGAATAAAAGATGGAGGGAGAACTTATATTGGCTAAAAATTGGAACACAAAAAAGATACTATTTTTTGTTAGGTTGTTTGGTATATAAGAAGGAAAAAATGATAAATTTTACCTAAGACCATTTAGTCTATCTTTATCAAGGGTTTGAGTAGGATAGAGCTTTGAAAAAGAATGTGGATTTGATCCTGCCTTTGTAAACAAAATGATAAATTTGTATAATTACTATTCTATTCATCTCCTTATATTGTTTTACTTTGAAATAATAACAGGTAATTTTAATCCTCATTATTTGTTTCAAGTTTCCACTCCCAAAAAAAAAAAATCCAACTATGAAAAGATTTAAAATTGATTTATCTCAATACCATTTATCATTCTCTATCCAATTATTCCTTCCTCCACTTCCTAATTTCTTCCCCTCTTCTATCTTACCAAAAAAAGCAATAGAAATATCTTGCATAAACTTTAAGAAGTTTGATGTTTGATGTCATTCCTAGAATTGATTGTTTTAAGAGAATTTGTCTAATTGACATCCAGACATTGTCGTTTAATAGACTTTCAATTTGAACTTATCATCTTTCACAAGGGACGTTGTTGTCGTTCACATGAGATGTCGTCGTTTTTGAACTTATGTTTGTTAACTGGGACATTGTCGTCTTTAAGATTCTTGTTGCTTCCTAAATACGTTGAATACGGAATTAGAACTGGGCGACGCCATGACAGTGATTTACTAGATCTTGTCGTTCAAAATTATTTTCTTTTTTCGAAATATTGTTGTTTTTAACAAATAATATCACTGGTCAGTGTTGCTTTTATAATTTAGGTCGGATGTCACTGTTGCTTAAAGTTACTGTCAGTTGTTTGTCGTTTTCAGATTCGAGGCCGGTTAAAAGGTTGTCGTTTTTTTAAACTCTTTTAGTTTTTCACACTATTTGTTATATACGTCATAATTTGTCGAAATACACATAGTGCGCCCTGCTTCTGCCTCCTGTAAATGTGGTTGTTATATATGTAAGCATTAAAAAAAAGAAAAACTTTGAAAAGCACTTCAGTTTAAGTAGAGAAACGATAACATAAATTATAATTCATAAACACATATGTATGTACGTAGAAAGGGTATGTATATTTATATCCTTGAGTACAATATACAAATTTCCAAAAAAAAAAAAAAAAAAAAACGTAGACAAATTAAATTAAATAAAAGAAAGAAACTAGGGCTTAATAGCTTCAAAGTTTGACGCCACGCAAGCTAACAAACCATCTTGTCAACCTTGGCCGCGCATAAGGACATGAACCTCGTAGGTTTTTGGGCTTATAATGAATATTATTCTTGAACCACTTTTTTGATTTCCTTCCCACACTCTCTTCTTTATTGGTGAATTTGTAGCTTTTTAAGAATTCTTGCTTCAAAACGAAGTACTTTTCACGGGGAATACCGGATCCCGCAGCAATGGAATCTAAAGTGTTATTGATTATATGACCAGAGATTTTCTCGTCCTCTTTTATAATTAGTTCTTCTTTTTCACCACGTCATCGCGAAAACCCCAGTTTGACCACTGCTTCTTTGGCCTCCAAAGTATTCATCATCAATATCTTGACACATATATATATATATATATTTATATATATTTATATATTTTACTATACTTAGGTTTTGTGATGTCTAATTCATACATGAATATATAGATATATAATTCCTCCCCTTGGTCGTATAGTTAAGTGGGGTAAGTGTAATAGATTTTTGAATTCAGATTGATGTCTTCTACTCCTAGAAGGAATGTATTTGGTTTTTCACTAAACTCGCGAACGTGTCACAGTTACGGGTTATATTCTTTGACAGTTACGTGATATATTCTTGGTTAATAATTATGATTTATTATTATTATTATTATTATTTTCATTGCAATCCGCAAGTCTAGTATTTTAATTGCTATTGTATATGACTAAGTCACGTGCCACAGTTAAGTATGCAAAAGGATTAGGAATATTATCATTATGCATAAGCATATACATTTAAATTTATATAACTTGATAATTAAATAATAATAATAAAAAGTCATATGGTGCAAGAGTTAATAGTGAATTGTAATGAAATTTGATCAACTCTTTAGGTTTGATATTGTGTTTGGTGAGTCGTATTAACTTAAGAATGAAGTATTGAAGCGGATAATGATCACTAGAAATCAACAATTGCATATTACTCAAAAAGACAAAGAAAGTATTGATTTGTGTTTTGAGAAAATTGACAGATCTTCATATTTTGTGAAAAAAAAAAAGAATTGAACGGCAATTCTAAGAAGAAAAAAGTCATGCTACGTACAAGCTTAAAGCTCGTAAGTAAAGGTGTTTTTAAACGAGAATATCATATTATCCGAACGGCTTAGAGCTCATAGAACTACGAAGGATTTAAAACAAGAAAATCCTAGGGTTTTTCTCCTAAGTTCTTTTTTGTTATTTTATTCTTGTTTTTGTTTTGTCTTTCTTTATTATGTTTTAGCTTTGTTGGACCCTTTTTTTCTTTATTATTATTTTTTAAAAGAATAAGCACACATACAATAAAGAGTACAACGTATACACACACACACACACATACACACTCGAATAAAATAATGTATACAAACTGAACCCTTTACCTTCTAGAAAAAGAAAAAAAAAAAAACACTACTATAGCTAGCTAACAAACAAATCAAGGATCGATCAAAATTAAAGAAAGGGACTAGCTTTGGGTGCCCACACACATGGATGTTTTTTGAAATTTAAGAAAATCAGCAGTATATTTTGTTCAAAATTTCAGCGCAAATCGTGAAAATTTCGATCAAATTGGCAATGTATTTTGGTAATGTTGGAAATTACAAAATTTAAGAGATTTTTTTCCTCTTAAATAATCTATCTGTACTTTTATATTTTAAATGAATAAATATTTGTCCTATACATATTAAGAATATTCTCATCAGGTGAAGATAATATTTCCACGAGTTTACAATCAATGAATTTGACATCCGATTATAGTAGCTCCTCCAAGAAGCCTGCTTATGCTTATTATCCGTACAAGACTTTGAATACTATGATGATTATGGAATTTTTAATTATCTTCATCTGAGCATTAATTGGAAGAGTTCACAATATTCTATTAATGAAAATACAGTGGGAAGAAGTAACAAATATACATGTGACACATTCATAACTATATACAGCACTACTCAAATAATATCCTGGCACCAATATTATACGAATCAAGATAGAATCTCAACCATGTTTGAGCCTCATAGAACTTCTCTTTCATATTGATAAATCTAATTAATATGTATGTAGTTTATTATATAAATCATGTTTATTTATTTCTTTTTAGTGCTTTTTGTATCCAATAGCATTAGAGATATATTTAACATAAAATTTTCATAATTTTCATAATTTTTGTGAAAATTTCTACCGATATTGATATTTCTCCTAAAATTTCTTTAAAATTGAATACTGAAAGTTTTACCGATGCCGATATTTTCATCCTTGGCAACACAAGACCATAAACCTCAAAGGGTTTTTGGGGCTTATTATCCTTAAACCACTTCTTTGTTATCTTTCTCAAACTCTCTTTCTTAGTCGTCAACTTGTAGCATCCCAAAAATTCTTGTCTCGAAGCCATGTACTTTTCACGAGAAATACCCGCTTTCTGAGCGGCAAATTCTAAAGAAGAAATAGTAGTAATCATCTTCTTGTGATCATCTCGTTCTTCACAAATAAATTTTTCCAGTAATTTATTTCTTCTTCATGCAATTGTCTTTAATTCTTTGACGTCCAAACAGTCATCGGCAGAACTATCTTTGTTCATCATGATTAGCAACTGATTTTCAGCTTCTGATCTTCTGTTTCTCTCACTAGCTATCATGCTCTTTCTCTCTCTTCTGTAGGCAGGTTTTTCTCAACTTTTGTGAATTTAATCAACTTCACACATGTATTTATAGATATCCTCCACCAAGATTGCATAAGTAGAATATTTTTCTGTCTAAAGTACTTCAAATCCTTTAAGGAGTTTATATTTCTTTTGTAACTTAAAACTAGTTAGGTTTATCTTCTTAATATTGGATTTTTTAAAAAATAAATTTCTTGCCTACCTTTCCCTTCATATCTGTGCCTCCTAAACGAGTGGTTTATCACATATATTTGCGTTCACATATTTCTTTCTTTCTTTCTTTTTCTTTTTTTTTTTTTTTTTTTGAGAAGATTACATTTTTTCAAATTACTTAATACAAAAAATATAATATTTCATCTGTGAAACACACGGTGTGGCTTATCCTCCCACAAGGAGGAATGCCATAAGTCAGTCTAATTAGTTGTGCAATTTTCCTCAAATTAAAATCCATTTATTTCATACCCAAGATCCAATTTAAATTGATAATTGATGTATATTTATTCTAAATATAAGATAAATATTTTTTTTCACACATTATAATTATTTATTTTATTTGATCAATAAATAGGTATTGTATAATATTTATCTTAATTGAAAATAATGATTTTTATGTAATTGACATCCACATTGTCACATAAAATGTGTAACAAAATTATGTATAGGTGTAGTGTAGAAATACACACGCACCCTAATGTCCCAGAAACTATCAGTAAACTATCAGAATTAAAGATAAAACTAAATCCAAGATAAACTATACGTTTCGGTTTCGGTCAATTAACAGCAACTGAACTCCTTTATAATTTTTTAATCTCCTTCCATATCCTAATCAACAGTCCCCTCTAAAGCCCTAGTCGCCACCCCCTCTCCCCTCTCTTTCCTTCCTTCCCTCCCTCTCTAGCTACAATCCTCGGGATCTCTTTTCTTCTTCTTTACGATGTAACCATACTTCTATTAGGGTGTTTACAAGAATAGTTTAAACCCATTAGTTTAGGTTTAAGAACTATAGTACGTAAAAACTTTACAGTATGGCTTTTTCATGTAACATGTAAGAGCATTACACTGTTTACAGTTCAAATCAGTGGTTTGAACTACTCTTCCAAACACCCTTTATGTATATTGATTTATGGAATGGTGCATTCAATTATCATTTCATATCACATATTAAGTAAAAATTATTTCATAATAAAAAAAATAGATCGCCCTGGACCAAAGTCAAATGAACAAAATTGGATAGAGAGTAACTGGTTTCCCTACTTAATCGGTTAGTACTAAGTTTCCAAAAATTAGAAAATCGGTGGTGTTGTCCAGCAAGCTAAATGTTACTGAGTGTTTAGCCCTACGTACGATATGTTGAAAAGGTTCATATTGGTGTCGGTGGTTCCTAAATTTTTATGTATATTCAGTCACAATTGAATTTTATGGGGAAAAAACTTCTTTAATCTAATTTCTTGTGGCAATTAAGGCCAGTCAATATGTCTACTAAAATTTAGATGAAATTGCTCTTATGTGTCACGGGTCACTAGTTTGAAGGACAAAACAAAAAATTGAGGAGGAAAGATGAGGAATTAAGAAAAAATATTGAGCAAATTACAATATTGAAGAATGGCATGATTGCAATTAATTTTTCTACATTTAAGGGTATTTATACAGCAAAAAATTTTAAACGTTAATATGCTTTTAATTATTCTTGATATCCAAATATCAAATTATAGATAATGAGATTTTTTTTTGAACTTGAGGTGGGAGAGACTTAAACTCTAAGATAAAGTTAAATATAGTACTACCATTAAATTATGCTTGCATTCACATAAAAGTGCGAGACTCATAGTCAAATTTTCACTTCCAAAGAATTTTCTTACACTAATGCATATGTTTGGTTGAATGATATTTGTCTTTCTATATTGTACCATTTTTGGTTTTCCCCTATCAATTATTAAATTTTCCTAAATCTCAAATACTCATGGCACTACATTCTACGAGCTATTAAATTAAATTTAGTTCAACAACACAATTACGAGAATCGCATTTCGTAGTTTTGATATAAATCGTAGCTTCTATTTATGATATACTTATACTGCCTGCTCCTGCATATGTCGTTGTTATATATGCAAGTATTAAAAAAAAAATGAAATACTTCGAAAAGAACTTGATCAGTTTAAAGTAGAGAAACGATAACATAAATTATATAATACACAAGCACATATGCATGTATGTAGAAAGAGTACGTATATTTATATCCTTGAGTAATATATTTCACGTCTAGGAGTACGAGAGGTGATGCAGTGATTTAATTAAGTTAATTAAGAAAAATTTTTAATTAAAACACAAGTTTAAGGATTTAAATTAATTAAGAAATAATGATAATTTAAAAGCCTTTTAAACAAACATTTATAATAATCAAACAAATAAGATAAAAACAAAATGAAATAAAATGACAAAGAAAAAGGGATTATGTGTTGGGTCCCATTGACTCACAACTTGTGCACACACATAGTACCGACAATATTAAAATTACATCCATAGTCTAAAATAAAAAGAGAAAGTTAAAGTTATACATGCCTTGATTTTATAATTCTATTAACCTACTTGGCTCTTCTGCTGCTCGCAGTTTGGTCAACTGAATCTTCTCCGATCCTAAGCTGTACTCCACTTAGGGGGAAGGGTTTTAAAACAAATAAGAAGTGAGTGAAAGGCTCAGTATGATTATACTTTTAAAAACAGATAAATAATTTAAATACAAATTTACCTTTCAAAGAAATAATTCAAAAACAAAGTTAAATAAATAAATTCTTCCAAATAAGTCTCATTAAAACGGTTCGTCCAAAAAGTACCTTTTTCTTTTCTTAGGCAAACCATATATATAATACCAATATAGTGGCCCGGCTGGGTTTCGGGACCTGCCTCCAAGGTCGCACGCTACACGACCCGATCTCTGATATGGCATCATGCCCATATATATATATTTCTATTATTATCTATAACCCATTTATTAAGTATTTTCATTTACATTCATTATGTGGTTCATTATGAAAATCACATAAATCTACTGTTTATGAAGACAGTCAATAAAAATCATTTTTCAATCAGTTATTGAAAACATTTTAATAAAATCCTATTGAGGCCAAAATCATTTAAAAAAAAAACTTAGCTGCCAAAGAAAGGGGTATAAGTCCTACCTCAATACTCGTGTTGGTGTTCTACACCACAATCCCGGTCTGCTAAACCTTAGCTTCTCAAAACCACAAATAACCTTAAATATATAAACCGAGTCTATCAGTATCTAGCTTAAGATATCCTATGTTACTAAATTATCTCATGGTATCCTAGTGTGCTATTTAAGAATATAAAATCACACTGTAATGTTAAAATCTCAATCAAGGTTCAATACAGTGAAAATGAGTAAAAAATGACAATTTTTTACTATGCTCGGTCGGCCTGTCAGTCTCCCTAGTTCGGCCTGCCAACAAATCAAGTTCGGCCTGTCGAAATTTTCTAGATTCGGCCTGCTGAACATGAAGTTTGGCTTGCCGAACTAGGAAAATTTTAGAATTTTTCAGAACCCGAGCCTCGGCTTCTCGAGCTCTAATCCTCGATTTCAATCTGTTTTCTCGATTCTTAGGCATAGAAAACACTCATAGATGATAAAAAAGCATAATAGAATATTTCTAAACTAGTTTAAATAAGATTTACATAGAAAAATCTAATAAAATCTAAAAATAGAAAAATAGAGGAAAAATAGAAAAACTTGATTCAAGTCCATTTTCCTTCAAACTAAGCTTAGATTCTAGTTATTTTAAGTTCCTCTAACTTAGATTAAAGGTTTTCTAAGCTTAAATGAACTTAGATTTCAAAATATAAAGAAAATTAAAAAATTAAAAAAGTTTTAAAATTTAAGAACTAACCTTGAATTTAAGCTTTGATTCGTAGTTATAATCGTCTAAACGCGTTCCCGAACCTCCAATTTCGTTGAAAAATTGAAGCTTCAATTCAATTTTTTTGAATTAGAGAGAGAAACAGAGAGGGAGAGATGAGAGAAGGAGAGTGAAGGAGAGAGAGAGAACGAGAGTAAGGGAGAGTGGAAGAGAGAGGGAATAAATAGAGGGAAAAATGGGCTGTTTTACTGTGTGAAAACCGTGTGCTACCTACTGTTTTGTAAAACAAGATATGTTTGGCATTTGAAAAATTGTTTTGTTTCAAAAATCTAAAATAACAATTAAAAATAATTTAAAGTAATTAAAAATCATTAAAATAATAAAAAATAACATTAATTTATAAATTTCACAAAATAACCAAATTAAGTTTAAAACATTCATTATGACACACTAATCTATTATTTTACACATTAATAACATTTAATTAATTTCGGGACATTACAGATATACAAATGCAAAAAAAAAAAAAAAAAGAAAGTACATAGACAAAATTAAATTGAAGAAAGAAACTAGAGCTTCACTTGAAAGTTTGACACCACGCAAGCTAACAACCATCTTGCCAAGCTTGGCCACGCGCAAGGAAATGAATCTCAGAGGTTTTGGGGCTTACATTGAATATTATTCTTGAGCCACTTCTTAGTTTTCCTCTATTCTTTATTGTCGAACTTGTAGCTTCTTAGGAATTCCTGTCTCAAAGTAAAGTACTTTTTACTAGAAATACCCGCTCTCGTTTCAGCGGAATCTAAAGTAGTAGTGATCATATGAGCAGAGATCTTCTCGTCCTCTTCCATAACTGGTTCTTCTTCTTCACCAAGCCATTGGGACTTTGACTACTGCTTCTTTTGCCTCCAAAGTATTTACCACCAATATATCTTAATGTACTTTTTCACTATAGTTAGGTCACAATCTCTAATTATTAACACATGATTATATATAGATATATAATACACGAGTTCGGATTGACGTCTACTTCTGCACATAGGAGTCTACTTTGTGTTTTTTCACTAAACTCTTGTTCTTAATTAATGTTTCCTTTTCTTTTCCTTTTTTCTGTTTTGCAATTTGCATATCCTTGTCCTAGAAGGATTTTTGTTACTACATTTGTTGCACGACTAAGTCACGTGCCAAAGCTAAGTATGCAAAAGGTAATTTGAATTACCACTTCTCACGTATTTAAATTTATATAATTGCAAATTAACTAAGGGAATAACATTGTTTGGTGCAATATTTAATGGTCAGTTGCAATGAAATTTGGCTAACCTTTTTAAGTTTACTATTGTGTTTGGTGAGTGGGATTATTTGAAGAACGAATTAAGTCTTAAGCCAGGTAAGGAACCAAAATTCAACAATTGCATATTACTCAAAAGGAGAAGGAAACTGTTGATTTGGGTTTTGAAAAAATTGGCAGATCTTGATACTTTGTGAACAAAAAAAATTAAATAACAATTCGAAGAAGAAAAAGTCATGCTACCAGCTTAAAGCTCGTAGTGGAAAGGGTTTTAAAACGATAAAATAAAGTTATCCCACTAGCTTAGAGCTCGCAGTTGTTTTAAGAAATATTTAAAACCAAAAAAAATCTTGAGTGTTTTTCTCATAGGTTTTTTTTTTAATTGTTTTATTCTTGTTTTTGTTTTGTCTTTCTTTTTATTTATGTTTTAGTTAGACTTTTTTTTTTCTTTTTAATAAAGTTTCTTAAAAATAATAAAGGGCATGTATGAATATATAAAGAATAAGACGTAAAAAAAAGAAAGAAAGAAATTATATTATTATTCGAAGGAAACAATGTATACTTCTCAATCTCCTTCCATATCCAGATCAACAGTCCCATCTAAAGACCTAGTCACCATCCCCTCTCCTCTTCTTTTCCTTGCAATTAATTTTATGAATTTGTTGTTTGATGTCCTTTCTAGGACTGGTTATTTTAAGAGAATTTCTCTGATTGACATGTAGAGATTGTCGTTTTACTTGATAGACGTTTTTATTTTAAACTTATTGTCGTTCACAAGAGGTGTTGTCGTCGCTCACAAGAAATGTTGTCGTTTTGACTTATTTTTGTTTACGGGTAGTCTGTGACGTCGTCGTCTTTAAGTTATTGTTGCTATAAATATTGTCAGTTCTAGAGATATTGTCGTTTAGAAAAGACCGTCATTATAAGATTCAACCGGGCGACGCCATGATCGTGATCTACTAGATCTTGTTGTTCAAAGTTATTTTCTTTTTCCGAAATATTGTTGTTTTAACATATATCGTCACTGCCCAGTGTTATTTGTATAATTTAGACAGGATGCATTTTTGCTTAAGTTACCGTCAGTGGTATGTCGTTTTCAGTTTCGAGGTCGGCTGAAAGGTTGTCGTTATTCTCATATTCTCAAAGTTGAGCAGCTCAATTACAATATTAAAATTAAAAAAAAAACTAAAAACAAAATACATTAATTAGTCTAATCAATCTAAGACTAGGAACAGAGACAAAATCATGATCATTAGCTTCTTCAAATTAAACAATCAACTCAATTGTTTTTGAACCCCTAAAGGTCATTTCGTCATGCAGGGTTTTGGTCTCTATCATTAATAATGATGAAATGCAATCATGATTCTGCAGATTTACTCGCTTCCTCGTAGTAATCCCTGTAGCTTTCTCCAGTAGAACTTCTATTCTTCCGCCAATATCTGTAGTATATGTACTGCAATATTATCTGTAATTTTACCGGTTAAGTCAACAAGTTTGTTGGAATGATTATATAAATATAAATTTAAATATAAATGATAAATATAGACCTATTTTTAATGTTTATGTTTGTTACATTCATAATAAGAGTATATTTTACTACTAATTGATGATATAACGTGATAAGAATTCAATATCATATATATTATATAGAGAAAATTTTAATTTAATACTCTGTGTTATATTAAAATATGAGTTTGGTTCTTTATGTTTTGGAATATTTTATATCGATACCTTGATCTTTTAGAAAATCTTTTTTTAGTATCCAGAGACTTCTTTTGGGACACAAAAGGCACAAAAAAACGCAAATTTAGTACTCAAAAACTGCCTCTAGGAATTAAAAAAAGATCTTCTAAAAGGTCGAGATATTGATATAAAATATTTCAAAATATAAGGTACTGAACTCATATTTCGATATATAGGGTATTAATCCTATTATTATATATATGCATGGACAAATTAGATGATTAGCTAACGAGGATACAAATAAGTCAAGTGCCACACAAACCACAGCATCCAACAACCATGGCATATTAGCTTTAATTCTTTTCCACTCGGTGCCTCTTAGAAGAATACTGCATTAAGAAAGGAAAAAAAAAAAAAAGAATTAAGCTTAAAACTAATTCGGAGAATTATATTTTGTAAAGTCAAATGAAGGGGATATTATTGGAATTAGGAAGAGAGAAAAATATTAGAACCTTCCCACATAAGTCAAATTTGCAATCAGTGCAAAGATGAACATGAGAGGATTTAAGCCCTGAAAGAATTATAACGGATTTAAAGTCATTCAAATTATAAAAAAAGTAATTGATAATATCGGCAGAAACACAATATACATTCAACTTTTCTTTGGGATATGTGCACATTTGAAATATCAACCATTAATCATGAAAAAAATAATAAAAAAAAAGATTTGAGCCGTTGGAAAAAAAAAAAAAAAACCTTACACGATAAAAGTTGAAAAAAAAAATTAACAGCTCGAGTAATTTTTTTTTATCATTTAACGGTTAAGATTTGAATGGCAAATATGCTAAGAACTTTATTTAGATAATATAATAAAAAAAAAGAGAGAATTGTGAAACATCAAATACCTCAACGCTTCCTCTTTTGATCTGGCCAACATGAGCAGTAACTAAATTTTGTCAGAGCATGTAATTAAGGGAAAAAGGAAAGAAAAGAAAAGAAAAGTGACAAAATATATATAGTAGTAGAGAAGGTGACAAATTACTAGTAAAGTCTTAGCTTACGACATTACATTCAACCATATCTGAGGAAGTCGACCGCCCATGTAAATGGCAGCCATCATCCATCCCAACCATTGCCCATATACGGGATGGTTTTCACTTCCACTCTCCTGCAGCCAAAAATAGTCAGAGATGATGAGAGAAAAGTAAAGCAATTTTTGAGGGAAAAAAAAAACAAATTACAATATATATATTTATATACACACATATACTTGTTTTCAATGGTTCGTTTTAATAACAAAAATTTTTTTTAGTTAGCTGCTTATTACAGCCGTTTCATTCATATCACACGGTTAATAACAACAGTACCTATTGAAAATATAACTATTAAAACTACACTCATACATATAAATATATACATATATACATACATATATATATATATATTAAGATCTAGATGTCATACATACGTACATGTAAGAATAGTTTTCTTGCGGCAACTCCCACGTATACTTGCGTCAAGGCGTTAGTATTTAGGGGAAGGTTAATTGATGCTGCGAGAAATGTTCCATAACTTGCCTGAAATTGTGAAGCAAACTTTTAGGAAACTACTAATTGTACGTATGATATCATTCTCAAACAAGGAAATCTAGGGATGATTTACCTAAAGTTCAACTTTTGTTGGCTATGATTATGAGATTCGTGATGTTGACCGGTATATTAGCTTCTTTCTTTTAAGAGAAAAAGTCATCTTCATCGCATTTTAATTTATAATGTACGTTCTTAAATTATTAGATCTGATCAATAATAATAATAATAATAATAATAATATTATTATTATTATTATTATTATTATTTTATATGTTTGGTGACTAAGAAATAAATACATACTATTAGGTTACTTTTTTAATATCTACTATAAAAATCTTGTAAATATATTAAATAAACTTTTTTTTCTAAGGATAAGAGAGAAATATTCTAGGACAAAATACTAAACTATTAGGTAGTCTCGTAACCGCAGCGCAATAAAAAATTATACTGGTTCGACAAAATCTGATGAAAATAAAGCGTTTAAAAAATTATATCATTAGATAATTCATGCCTACTTTTTCAAAAAGAAATATTACTTCCTTTACTTTAAAAAAGTAACGAAATAATTTCACGCATCATTGGTGAGCATTGATATATCGCCACCACGTCTACACCCCAAAATTCTGAGATTAGCAGATTAAAAGGCCAATCATGGAAGCAATGATGTTTTAGCATTATGAAATGTTACAGCAACAAGTCCAAAATGGTCCACTATATATATATATATATGTATATTTATATGATCTATTTGAGGTATAATATACCTTGGAATTTCAATTTTTTTAATTTATCATTTTGTTTTTAAAAATTACTAAGATATTTCTTAAATTTGAAAAATATGTTCCAATTGAAACGTAGCCTCAAATATAAAGTATACTTTTATAATTTCAAAAAATAGAGATCAATTGAAAAAAAAAAAGGATCGCAAGAGTGTGTGTATATATGTATATATTATAGACACAGATTTATCTTATATGTATTTATATTCCAAGTGTCTTACTGGTTTTGGGATTGGGCGCGGTTGGGTGATAGATTTGTTGGATCTACGAAGGGGAACAGTGGCCTCATCATCGGAAGAGGAGTCACTCTCAATGACCATTGCTGAGGGACCACTTCTAGCTGCCCTTAGATATGTCCGAAATGGTGGAGTTCCACTACCAGCCAATGATCTTGCTGACCTGTACAAATCAACAACTAAGATTACCATTAGTAATTTCATCATATGTAGCCAATAATTACAAAGAGAGAAAAATATTAGGGTGATTGGCGTTGTGATTATAACCACACAGTTTGAACCACAAACAGTATAAAACTCTCATATGCTATAATATGTAAATAGTATAAAAATTTCGCATGCTATAGTGTGCAATTGCAATCACACAGTTTTAATTCTTCAATTTGTGGTTTTATAAGAAGAAATGTAGAATTAAGGAGAAATTTAAGAACAAATTATTATTAGTACATACGTATAATAGAACTCCCTTCGGGGAGTAGCACTGGCTTTGGTTGAAGGCCTTGGTATCGGAATGCCTGATTCATCGACTGACTTTGAACTATTCAATGGTTTTCTTTGATCTTCCTCAGTCTGAGATGTCATACCAAAATTACAAATAGGATATATCACCACTAATAAAGTTAAAAAAATGAGTAATTTTATCTTCAAGCATACATGATAAAAAATTTTATAAAACTGAAATTATCCTTTTTATCCTAGTTTTTTCTTGACAATAATATATTTCAGAATACTCATACTTAACCACATGGGTTCAAACTATTGCACTGCTTACAAAACGGTGAGTCATAGTTTGAAAAGCATACTATATATTAGACTGGGTCAAACTCCACTACTCACAAAAAAATAAGTCTTAATCTAAAAAATATACTATATATTAGACTGGACCTACGGTTTGGTGAGTACAAGAATGAAATTGATTTTTCTTTATCTTATGATTCTTTATGGTATGAAATTTATTATTTTTCTTTAAAAAAAAAATCAAAGAAAACTAAATGACCGTACCGATTGCTTGGTAGAAGCCTTCCGGCTTTTACACCATCCACAGATGTGGTCATAGTATATACTCTGGAGTACTAACACCACGGTACTTGTTGTGTAAAGCTGCAACAAAATGATTAATTAACTAGAGCAAAACAAAATTAATTGCTCTAATAACGCTAATATCTATTTATTAATTAAAGGATATACAATTTTAGGGACAAAATTAAATAGAGGAAGTTTCCCCATCCCCAACAACCAGTACCATGCAGGCCCCATAATTGGGCTGAGAATAAAAGGCCTCGGTCCGATCTATAACTCAATTAAAAGATGTTGGATCTCGTCTTAATTATTGGACAACTTTCGAAAATATTTCCTAGTAATAAATATAAGTGCAAATTGCAAATACGTCCATAAAAAGAACTGCTCACTCGCTAAAATGTAACAAAAACAGAAAAATAGATTACAAGCCCAGAAAATGCAATTTACCAGAGCTGTATAGTACTGGGTTGGCAGCTGCATCCAAAAACATAACACATTAATGTTACTAGAACATGTATGTATGTATGTATTTATATGTAATATGCTGATATATAATATAAGAATTGACGAGATTTCTGACAAAAGAAAATCTGACCAGTGCCATTAAAAATTTTTGGACCACATGGAAGGTAAAAAAAAGAGACAGAGTTAGAAAAATTAGTCAACAAGTCGAGTTTTAAAAAAGAGTAAAATACAATTTTGGAAGAATAAATTACGATTTCCACGATACAATTTGAAAAAAAAAAGGGACATAAATTTTATAAAATTTTATATAAAAAATTAAAAAAATAAAAAGTTTAGGGATAACCGTAGATGGGTACTGAGTGGCTCCACCACAGCCAAAAGCAATATTTACTTACCGTTGCTGGTTCAAGAAGACAACCCACGAGATTAAACACATCTCTGCAATCAATATATAAACAAAACACCAAAAAAAAAATGTGAACAAAACAAAAATGAGAAATTTAACATGTTGTAAAATATTTATATGGATTTGTGTATATATATATATATATATATGTATATTAAATAAAACGAACCCGGCAACCCAAGTGAGGAGAAAAGCAAGAGAGACGCCATGACTAGACTTGGCGCGGAAGTTGGTTATGATCTGTGGGATCTCCGCCACCGCCCAACACACCATACTTATGAGCCCAAAAGAAAACGACAAGTCATCTTTCAGATTGCAAAGACAATCTTGAAAGTATTTCTCAACCCACCAAACACAAGCCTTGTTCTTCTCTACACAATGAGAGATTGTCATCCTCTCTCTACAACTCTCTCTCTCTAGATTGCCTCTTTTCTGTCTCTACCTCTCAAATGTGTAGCGCTTGTCAAGGGTGCTAGTAAAATGATGAAGGGAAAAGAAGGCTCCTGAAAGGGTTTTTTTTTTTTTTTTTTTTTTTTTTTTTTAAATTTATTTATGAGGAGGAAACATCATGGGAAGGGGAATTAAATACTAGGTATTCTCTATTTCGAAAATCTTTTTTTTGTTTTTCCTGTCGTTTTCCAAAGTAAATTGTAATTTTGTGAATATCGTAGGTTGTAATGGTTAAAGAGGCAATGAATAATATGTGGCATGCGCATATTCTAACATAGATCTCTCATGCTCTGTCATCTGCATATATATATATATATATATATATATATTTATATTTATTTATTTATTTATTTATTTTGACAGATTGATCTAGACCCTCAAATGGGGCCGTCATAGCAACCAAAAGGGAAAAAAAAAGATTGAAAAGACAATTTTGTTTCACTAATGGAGTTAAAAAATTTAGCCATTAGATTAAAATTTTAACAGTTTAATTTGTAACTGTTCATGTTAAAAATTTACAATATGATACAAATTTACTTTCGGTGACAGATTAGATTGTTAAAAAATCAATTTGATGATTAAAATACCTATATTTTACAGATGAAGTAAAATTACCTCCTTTATCATAAAAATTAAAAATAAAAAAAAAGGCATCCTAGCTTGAGAATGGAGGATGAGAATCTGGGAACCACAAAAAGATCCAGCGTCCGTTAGTTTTCCTTCGCAGTCTTCCAAACAACCGCATATATATGTGTGTGTGTTTATATATATTCACACACAGAAGATGTCATTAGCATGTGAACATCTTTTGCAAAGATGCAACCATATTTATTGTTTGTCTATTTGCGTTTCACCAGCTTACAGTCACAGGACATGATTGTGTTTGCGCATTCCCTGGTTATGTATAATTAGTTCCTTGCTAGCTTTTTCATTTTTCCCTTGAACTGAAGAACTTAAATGGTGAAAAGATACATAATTAATGCACATAATATAGATGCAATCCTTCTACATGCATCACATCCGGGGAAAAGAATCTATATATAATTAACTTATCATTTATGCTAAGTAATGGTTTGTTTTGCTTTTGCCCCAACATTCATAAAATAAATAAGATTTGAGCCGGTTTGTCTCGCAAGCTTGGATCACATTTTAAATCTTTTATGCCAATTAAGGGTTTGTTTCGCCTCATAAAAGGAAAAGATTATGGGTTATTTTGGCATTGCTTTTAGAGGTTGTTTTTAGTTTCTCTAAATAAAAATAGCCGTTTAGAGTGTTTGATAAACCTTATTTTTGAAAAGTTGTTTTCAAAAATTGCTGCCCATCACAAAAAATTGAGACAAGGGTTGCTTTTTTTTTTTTTTTTTTAAATAACAACTTCTATCTTTATAATTTAAAATTACTAAATTAGTCTTAATAATAGTACATGATTTTCAATCTACCCATTTTTGCATAACAACTTATAATAAATCAAATAACACGTTAACAATAAATTAGAGTGATTTTTTTAATTTTATTGAAATTAAAAAAATAAACGAATTAGCTAATACCAAGATTCTCCAAGAACCCTCTGTCATATTCTTAGCGACTCAAAACCTATTAGTTGCAAACATCATATTGATATGTATTTGCTTTATATATGCACACAAATACAACGACCTCAATTTTGTGTAAGTTAATTCTAACAGTTTCAAAAGGCTCTTCAACACTCGTTTTGTGTAGGTTTTTTCTATCGTAGTTGTATTTTTTTTTTTCCTTTTCTTCTTTCATGTTTGTTTGAACATTGATGAACTAAGCATTAATTAGTCAAAATCTCACGATGCTCCATCACAAGCTAAAAGACTTTTTATGCTTCAGAAAGATGGTATCACGATGAAAAGTCAGATGCAGATTTTTATTTTCTTTTTAATGTTCTTGGCTTTAATTTTTTTTTTCCCAGTTCCATGCTAGATATGTTCGCGCCGTTTTAAAAAGATTAAGACATCATGATAAATACAAATAGACAAGATAAGATAGACACGGGAGAAGAATATCCTACTACTAGCAATTGAAGGTGACAAGAAATGATCGTGTGAGGGACACTATTGCGGCAAGTTTGATGAGTTCGAGCAATGGATAGTTTGAAATAAAAATTTTTTCAACTTTGATAGCAGCTTGAGAAAAAATTTACTTTCAGTTTTCATGTCATTTATGTTTTATGTAGACATATAATTTATTTCGTTTAATAAAAGTAATTTATTTTTTAAAAATATATTAAAAAATTAAAATAAAATTACGTTTTTATTATTTTAATGTACAAATATTACATATGTTAAGCTTAAAATTAAAATTAAGTAAAAACTAAAACTATAAATATGCTTAGTAAACTATGTCTATTTTCATCATTATACATTTCTGTATCAATTTTATATATAGTTTATCAAACATCCATAATTTTACTTATAGTGGACAACATAGCACAACAAAAGCACAACACAACAAAAGCAACAACACAATATAAAATAGCAAATATGCCGTTTGAAAAAATAGTTCAAACTATAAATTTGTGATTGAAACCAATTTTGTTATAGTGTTTTTTTATACAAAATTTAAATTTCAAACTAACTTTAATTTAAACTCTTGGTTTGAACCATGTTTACAAATCACCTAAAATGTGAGCTTGTTTATCTCCCAAATTTAAATCACATTTTAAATCTTTTTTTTCCACATGTTTTATTTCATTATAAAAATTTGCATTTAATTGAAATTTAAAGTTCAAATCAACAAATGACTTAAATAAAACGGCCGATCTGTCCAGCAACAGCCACCACCTGCGTCCACTGGAAAATGTATATTTTAAAAAAAATTACATAAATATTGATTGAAATATATCATCCGTTTAAAATGCTTTTTTATATGATGATGATCATGAATATTCTTTCCCGAGCGTTGCACCTATTTATCTTTATGTCAAAATTCAAATTAAAGAAAAAGATATCAAGTTGCCCTACTTTTTATTTTCGGGGAAAAGAATACCGTACTCTTTCTTTCTTAAGAGTGTCAGTTGCTTATCTTAATTACAAACCAGCAATATCAGAATTGCATTTAATTAAGTAGTAAGAAATACCATCTTTAAGATTTAATTTTTTTGAATGGCACATGTGTTTATTTCTGATACAATTTAACATATAATATGAATAATAATGTGACATAACTTTTTTAAGTGGTATAAATAAATACAATTTTTATTAATATGACATAACATATAATTTTCTCATTATTTAATTAATTATTTAATTAATTAGTAGTTACAGGCATTGTCTATTGTTTAAAACCACCCATGACTCCACCAAAAGATAATAATCTTGTTTTAATGGAAAATTTAATATAGTTCTTAGAATAGTTGTCTTTGCTACTTTATATCTACGAATCTCTTTTTTACCTAACCTTTTTTTTTTCCCTTTTTTAATCAATAATCGATGTAAAGCGAAGCACATAGGTTTGTCTCCTGCACACATTCATGGTCAAAATATTAATGAAATAATTGACTTTAAGGTTCTACTAATTAATCATATACTTAATGAAAATAATAATATAAAAAAAAAAAAAGATGTTCCAACCTTTGGCGCTCGTGAGTGAGACATTAACGGAGTGTGGAACAACCCAACAAAGAACATTTTTGCCTGAACCGCTAAGGTCGATTCCATGTCTTTGCTTTTTATTGCACTTGTCGGATCTGATCTAAAACACTTGTGATCAGACTTAGCCGCCAGTGGCAGTCGAAATAAATCCGCACGTCTTAAATCTCTACAGTCTTGGGCCCATTTGTTTGGTGTAGTTTGTTTAGTATATTGAGCAGACTCTTTGGACTCCGAGTTTAAAGATCGTTTGTTTCTTCAAAGTTTAAATCAAATGAATCATTTGAATCTAAGTTTTCAAAGTTTTATTCCCTTTTGAACTCTTTGGATTTTAATCATTTTGTTATAGTAAAATCTTATATTCTCTCCTCTATTTGTAGAAAAAAAAAACATAACTTCTTTATTTGAGATCTGATTGAAATGATTTTTCTTTTATTGCATTTTTAATGAAAAGATATATAAATCAAAATCTTTATTGTATATTTTTTAATCTCACAAACATTAAGATTTTGATAGATTTGTTAACAAAACAAAAACTTTTTCCACCATCTATTTAAATACAAATTCTAATTTTATTCCCTTTTTAGATTAACATTTTAAATGCACATCTAAACGTCAATTCGGATAGCAATTCAAATCACATAACTCAATCAAGTGTACTCATTTTGAACTGAACCCAATATACTGGCAAAATTCATGAATGAAAACTTCCGTAATATCGGTAAAAAGCTCAATCTAAAATCACTTGAACCTAGCCTTCATAATGATCTAGGTTCATGATCCAAAAAAATGCACTCTTCCCTCTACGAAATGCTAGAAATTCTGGTATTTCATGATCATGTTCCTAGGGCTAACATATAACATAGTATCCAGAAAAAATATCCAAAATCACTTGAACCTAGCCTTCATAATGATGCAGGTTCATGATCCAAAAAAATCCACTCTTCCCTCTATGAAATACTATGCATTTTAGTATTTCATGATCATGTTCCTAGGGCTAACATATAACATAGTATCCATAAAAAATGATATACTTAGTGGCATTGACAACAACACTAGAAAAAGCAAACGGATCAAAAGCAAACGTGCGTAACGTGGACGATGAGAATAAAACACCAGAACGCATACCAATCCTGTTAAGACAATAGAAAACGACAAAATAGAGAAACGGCGACTGCCCGCTGCAACTTGGATAGTGAGAGTGGGTTACACGTGTATTATGTTTCCATGTTTATCCAAAGCTTTGCTCTCTTAGTGGCATTGCCACATGTTTCTGTCAGAGAGTGTAGACAATTTGGAGCTTTGGGGTCTCGATTTTCTTTGAATTTGGAGTCATTTCATGCTATCGAGCTCTTTACTTATACGTTAGATAACCATAATTTCTTTGGGATGATGATGGTAAAAAAAAAAAGTGAGTTGTACAATCTTATTTCATGTAAAAATAATCATAGGTAGGTTTATAAATAATTACATAACTTTTTAATGATATGAAGTCTTTAAAGATAAAATCTAAGAATAAAATCATAAACACTTATACACAAAACGGATAATATCATATACTAAGCGGTCGTTACATACAACAGCATTTTTTTGCTGTCACTGAAATGAAAAGTGAAAGTAACGAGGAGGGTCCAGAGATTTGCATATATCAAAAAACAGTCTCTTTTTGCTCGTTATAATATAAAAAAAATAAAAAAAAAACTGCTGTCTCTGATTAAGAAAGTCATGTGCTTGTATATGGCTGTCATTTTCAACATGTTCCGAGTGGGATGTCTTGCTCACTTCGATAGCGGTCTTAATTCATTGTATAATTTGCTAGCTAGCTTTTACACATAAGTAAATTATAAAAGTAAATTATAAAATTTTCCCCCTCCTAAATCCCAATGTTGTGCTTTTGTACAAAATCTAACTTCCGCGCGAAGGCTTATCTTGTTGTTTTGTGTATGCATTCACATTAAAAATATGGTACGCACATAATTTATCCATAAACGAAAAAAGAATTCACTTACAGTTGGTGTTTAGCAACCTCAGTTTGAATCATAAATGGTTGTTTATATAACTTTTTAATTCAAATTTTATAAAAAACACTATTGTAAAATATGATTTGAACCATAATTTGTGGTTCAAATTACTCTCTTAAACAAAATGTACGCGTTAATTAGTTGCAAGAGCAAAGAAAAGAAGTCTATATTCACCTAATTACGTGTGTCTTCTCCCTTCCAAGCCAACCAAATATTTTATTTTAAATATCCATCCACTTGCAGACGTTAATTAATAATTATATATCAACCATGTTACCGGATCTACAGACTATAACTATATACATAATATAATTAAACGCAGAATATTGTTGAGGCATATCGTTTTTAAGAACATGTTTATGTTGACGTCAAAATGCGTCAATCACTAAGATTAAAAAAGCTTGTAAGGCAAAACTTGCTTAGAAAATATCAAACTTGATTACGAGGAGAGTTAGTTTTGTGTTATAAAAATTTTATCGAGTGTCAGGACGAAGTTCTAACATTAAAATTTATAAAGCAAAAATTTATAAAGTTTTAAACATGCCTTAATGTTGATATTACAACTTTAAATTCTAACTTAGTTTCAAACACTATAAATATAATATCGTGCATTGTTTTTAAATTATTTGCTTTCGTTAAAAGGTGTTTCTTAATTTTCATATTTATCTTTACTTTTGTATCATCTAAAAGTTGCAATGTTATCATTGTGTTTAATCCTTGTCACTGGACCAGCCAATGAAAACTCATAATTATCTCTCTTTCGCTTTTTATACGAATCACCGCACAGGCAAAGGCCAGCATATATACAAGTGTGTGTATATATATATATATATAAGAAATGCATTTCCAATATATACCTTGCATACGTGAATTTCTAATATATATATATATATATATATAAAAGAAATGCATGTATACAAGATTTTTTTTTCACTTTTTTTTTAGAAGTGCAGGTATATAGAAACCCGGATTCGCGCCACTTAATACATATTTTTAAAGGTATTTAAGGGCAATTTTTTTTAATAATATCAATTATGTTAACTCTAATTTTATTTCTTTTTATTCAATTTATAAGTTGTCATTTTTTTCATTGACTACTAATTAATGTGGCGATAAGGGAAACGAAACACTACTAATTAATGTGGCAATAAGGGAAACGAAGCAAAAAATAAAAGAAAAGATCATTTGATTTATACTCCGAATCAAGTGTAAAAACTAAAAACATACAACCAATTAGTATCAACGGACTAGAATCTACTCTTGACAGGAAAATTTATAAGATGCTTCATTAGAATCCTGGTTTACCACATGGGAAAACCTAGAAATGTTATGGTTTTGTGGATTAGTCCAGTTCCAACAGATCAAGTCTGTTCTTGGGGAAGGAGAACTGATCATGGAATCGATAGCCCAAGGAACCGAACGGAGCTGACCAACATGGTTGGTCCCAGTCAGTTGATTCTCGGTCGGTTTCCATGCTGCATATGGCTGTGGCAACAAGCTAGCTGAAGCATAGTAATCAGAGAGTTTACATTTTTATCGTTTATGGGCCTAAGCAACTCATAGTTGTCTGTTTAGGCACGGTACTCTCAAACTTTGCCCACAGTTAAAATAGAAGAAAATTACATATTACGTGACGTTTTTAAAAAATATATTTATTTATGTTACATTTAAAAAAAATTATGCCCCAATATTATGGGTTCAAAACTACATTGAATGAACATCCAAAGAATTTAAAGTTCGAAAATTAAACTTTAAACATCGATCATCCTAGTGAACCACATAAAAGGTTCAAAGCAAAAAAAGAGTCAAAGGTTTAAAATACAGTACTCCAACTTTCAATAAGATATAAACTGTCTCACGCGATATATCTAGCATCCAAAATGAAAACTCTTGTTCCTCCATAGTTCCAACTCTCAAATCTCAATCTTGTTGTTACTCATTATCCGAACGCTACCTAAGAAAAACAAGATATTAAAACATAGTAATCACATACACCACATATTCACAAAATCACAGTCGAGTAAAAATATAATTAAATTTACAAAAGGCACACACACCCGCCCAAACTCCTAACATTTAGACATCAGGGAGAGAAAACCCAAAATAAAAATTCCTAATCTATAATGATTTGAAATTTCAAATATACTGACCAAAAACAGTGGAAGAGAAAAGAACAGTAGCAACGCAGTCTAAGAGCCGAGCGACATGAAGGACAAAAGGCGGGTTGGTGAGGCCTTAGGCCCCTTTTTGAGCGGGACTTGGGGCTGGGGTAAAAGGGCGAGACTGGCAGTTCGTTTGGGAGTGCTTCTACAATTATTTTTTGTTTTAAGTACGAAAATTAAGGACAATAGAATTTTTCTTTTCTATTCTTTCCTTCTTTTTTTTTTTTTTTTTGTTTTAAGAAATGGTGTTCGAATCATTTATGGAATTGTGTTTAGTCATCTTTTTGAAAAAAGGTAAATTTTACAATTCTCTTCAACCTTGGCACCTGTTTCAAAATGCCCTTGTATTTCAAAACATATCTGTTTTGTCCAGAAATGAAGGGAGTTAAGGCCGGGGGGCTCAAGCCTTCAACCCTTATAGGTCTCCATGTGAAAAGAGCTTATTCTATCCTTATTGTTGCTTCCTTCTACTGACACTTCTCTCACCATATTTCTAAACAAAACCCGTTTGGTTCGTTATTAGTTTGAAAAATAATGGTTTAAAATTTTTTCAGTTTTAAATGCGTGGTTTCAAAAATGGGCTTGAAATGTTGAAAACAAGGAGAGGTAATTCTCCATATTGGGTTGCTTTCTGACTTCAAATTGTCAAAACAATTGTTTAAACTTAAACTAAAAGATTGTAACACTAATTTAGGAGAAAATATTTTTGGTTCAAACTATATGAACCATCCAACCAAATGTGCCACTCTCTCTTGACATAGCAAGAAAAAGAAGTGACGTTTTTCAAATTAGTGTGGATGTTATTATGGGTCCGTTTGGCACAGCTTTTGCTTATGCTTTTAGTCAGTAGAAGAAGACAAGTAAAAACTGTAGCTTTTCAGTAAGTATTCAGAATCATATTTTAAAAGAGCTTTAATGGTCAATATGGTTTCAATTATTTTTAAAAATTACAAAAATATTATATTTGAGCTTATAATGTATTTTTTATATTCTGGTACAAGTTTTAAGTCTATTTCAAAATTATTTTTTTGAGAAACTACATTTTGTGGTTTTAACATGAAGCACTTCTGGAGAGCAAAAGCTCTTCTGACAGTTTATTCAAACACTTCTAAAAGCAGCTTTTGGACTCAAAAAACCAAAAGCAAGCTTTTAGGAAGCAATTTCAAACAGGCTCTATGTAACAATATCTGGGAAAGCTGATCACTACTTGGTGGAATTCTATTGTTGGCTTATGCCTTACGTGCTTTATGCACTTTTACAAGCGAAAGGAAATTTGGTTACATTCACAATAACTTCCAACACTTGAGGAAGTTGCCATGCAGTTTCGCGGCTTCCAACAAAAGGAGTTGCCATAATTTGGAATGACCTAGTTTTTCTTTTCCCTACGCAATTTATATATACAAATATCCCATCATAGAGCTTATTAATTTTCTGTTTAATTTCTTTCCTCTACAAAATATTCTTGGGAATATATTAACGGTATATATTACAGAATTTCAAATAAACAGCATTTATGTCAATCAATCTATAAATCTATCGTGGACTTGAAACCGGTTTTGTCAAAGTTGGGTCTCGTGGGATATTGAAGGATTACAGTCTACATGTACAATTGGTGCGTAGAAGTCTAAATTAGAAGTGCTTTTTTTTTAATCTATGTTTATATAGATAATTCATAATATCTATCTAGTTCATGGTTATTATTATTATTTTTTGGGGGAAGTTCATAATTATTTTTTGTTCATGGTTATTTTTAGCTCATTAATGTGTATAAATGTTATTTTGTTGACATTTCTGTGATGGCGTACACGCAGGTCATGAATTAGGGAGTTGCTCAAACAGGATCAGGTGCGGACTCTCTCAAGGTCTACACCATTTTCTTTCTTTCTAAATTTTGTTTATTTATTTATTTTATAAAATTAGAGATAGGAAGATTCGAACTATACACCTTGCAATGGAGTCATGTGTGGAATTAGTCGAAATCTTCTTGAAAAAATAATTTACATAATTTTTAATTATGTCTCTTAATTAGCATGTATAGACATAGCTGTTTAATTTTCTAGCTATAGATGGCGCATTGCAAATACTAGCTTTTTGATAAAACACACAAAACATTACATATAAAAAAAAATCCACAATTAAATTGAGCATGTAAGAGCTTTTTGGAGGAGGTAATACCATGTCCTATGAATAGATCTCACTAATGAATGAACTTATATAAAAGTCCCCTCTATTATTTATTCGACAGATCATTTAAACTCAACAACCTAAACATACAAAAAGGACCTAAATATTAATTAAAAATAATAACGTAATTTACTTAGGTATCAAAATTTAATTAGGAGGATAACCAAGAAAACAAGAAAATAAGACAGCTGATCTTGAATATAGGCAATTTCTAACCCGAAGAAAACTTATAGGCACTTAAATTCTGTGCACCTAATTTTCAACTACCATTTTTAATGATAGTTCATGGTGGACAACTCCCACTTGCATTGATATCCATATAGGTGGGCATGGCATCGTAAGCTTCGGTGCAACTTCAAGTCCATTAGTTTGTAATTTTCTCTTTATCTTTTATTCCCTTTTTTTTTTTTCATTTTCCAGCTTCCAATTTTTATTACACTCAAAAACTTAAATTATAGCTATATTATGTGTAAAGCAACTGACTCTGATCGCATTTTTAAATTGAAGATGCCAAGAAGAGAAGTCCATTATAAATTGTTTCCTTTTTATTTATTTTTTCCTAGTCCTTTCATGTCTATGAAGGGCAGTCTAAAAATGAATCGCCATAGGCCGGTTTTACAATTTTTCTTTCTTTTTTTTTTTTTTTTTTTAATGCACGTTATAGATGTGTGCTATTGCTATTTAAAAAAAAAACTCGCTAAGGGAACTTTAAGAAAATTAAAAACAAATTAAGGGAACTTAAGACATGTATGTGTTTTAAGCTTTTATTACTGGTAAATATGAACTTAGTAGTTATAAAACATGAGGGGGAGAACTTAATCAGATTTATTTATTTCTAGAATCTGTAAAGTTTGTACTCAAAATAATATCTTTGAAAACTATCTGTCAAATATTAATATAGTGTTTCATCTAACATAAGTACCCTCAAGTGATTTATTTATTCACTTTACAAAACTTTTTTTTTTTAAGAAATTGATTTAATAATCAAGATGCTTTTTTCCCAGAAGAATATAATTGGGCTAAAGTTTGCTAAGTTCGAAAATATATATAGCAATTAGTTAATCCTAGAGAACTATGATTTATAGGGAATTAATAGTGAAAAGTCATTTTAAAAAAATAATTGATAGGTGGTCAATTGTTATATTTAGAAAAAAAAAAATTATGCCGCCTGATTTGAGTGACATGAAAACGGCGCCATGCGAAATTTACGTATGAAAAGAAGTCTCCTTGACGAAGGAATTCGAAGCTATGCCTGTATATGTTTTATAATTTGGCAAGTCATATCATTTATATATATCTATATATACAATGTCCTATATCAATTCTAATTATAAAACCGTAAAATTATGCAATAATCATAGCTGTTTATGACAATGCAATTTCATATAATATACAAGCAAACATTAAACGGAAAAAAAAAAAAAAAAAGAAAGCTCATGTGTTGATGTGACAAATATAAATTAATTAAAAGTTCGCTAAAAAAATATAGAATAAAAATAGTACCTTTTCTTGTAGGAGTGCAATTAACTTTTACGAGGGAAAAAAATAAATTATGTGCAAAATGCAATACTAGCATCCACGTTGGGCAGGAGGAAGCTGCCGTCTATGGCAAGATAACTAACCTACTTTTTGTGTGTAATAAAATATGGCAATTAGCAACAATTTTGGATTCGGTAAAAAAGGGACTAAAGTCAGATTGAAAGCCTTGCCTAACTTCCTATTTCTTTAGGCCTATTTACTTTTTTTTTTTTTTTAAATGAATCAGCTAGAAACCATGATGAAGAAACTAACTACTAAAATGTTTAAATTGTTGGCTTAAATTGTCAGTTTGAATTGAAAACACTGTAACAATTCAAGTTTTGTAGAAAAAACATCATAAAAACAGTCCCAACAAAAATTTTTCTGATTCGAATCAGTAAATCAAATAGAACTTAAAACATCCCAACTATATTAACACCCTTCAAATATTTAACCCTATGATTTTTCTGTTTTCACGTTCTAAAAGGGAGAATCACGGGTTATTTTATCAATAAAGTTATTCTAGGAGAAGTAAATATAATTTAGGTGAATGCAACAAAGACTAAGTGTGTATTATATTTCTACCACATGGCAACGGTCCTTCTACGGATCAACTTGTAACCTTCATCATCTGCAATTATTTCTATTGTACACGCAACATGCTATTAAGTTTTTACTAAACATTGTCCCTTCCATGATACAATAATGGATTTTAGAATCTAATTTAGTCGTGGCAACCATTTCAAAGAAAAAGATAGCAACCAAGTTTTGTAAGATTTATAGTTATATCTAATGTTCTATAATCGTAATCATTGCTTTTAATCAAAAATATTTTTTTAGCCACGGCAATACTACCATTCAGTAGAGCCTAGAAGGAAATTCCACAGCAGGATAAAATTATTCATATTAAATATTTCTAAATTATATTAGGTCACATTAGGTCAAGTCTAGCTACATTGAGAGGAAATCAATTTTTTTAAATTTTTTAAAATATTAATTCTTGAGAATTAATATATTTTTAAAAAATTTTGATACCCTTCAGTCAGAATAAAACAATACTAGCAGTAAATAGTTTAATTCATTATAGTGCTATGATTTTTTATAAGGTTATTTGCCTTTGAATATGCTATATTTTAGGTATATACTCAAACACTATATATTTTTTGTTTTTAATTTCATTGAACATATTCCTTCATCATATTCAATAAGTAAATTTAGATATTTTTCTCAATTAATCTTTAATTTTAGCCTATAAATTGCCGAAAACATCTTCAAACTGAAAAATAACATAACTTTAAAACTTAAAAAAATTTTATAATAAGGTTTTTGACTTCAAAATTCTATTGAATACCCTCAAAAATAGGTGTTTTATATCTTTTTATTTTTGTTTTCTTCTTATTTTTAAAATTTTAATTTTGTTCTTTCTTTTTTACTTAATAATAATTTGGTCGTTTTGAATGTCAAAATCAATTATTGATTGAGAAAAGTTATAAATTTATTTATTAAATCTAACCTGAAGATATGCATTCGATGAGATGAAAAATTAAAGGTATAGTTTTTTAATAAACCTAAAACAGAGGGTATATAGAATGATAGATATCTTTTTTATATAACGTTGAGAATTAATATGCATATTCAAAATCCTTTTACTAAATTGTAGATCATTATCAAATTTAACACACAAGCCGTGATCATGCCATGTGGTAGAAAATCAACTATCTACCAACCAGCTAAGCCGCTCTTTAACATTCGATCCAACCAAAACATATTATTACTCGAAATTCATTTTTAGGTTTGTTAATATATAAGACTACTAAAATAAAACATTTGTAATAAAATAAAAACAATTTTAGAGTAAAACATTAAAAAATATCATGTTAAGACATAATTTTTAACCGTTAAAATCACACAAGATCCAAATTGAATATAGTATTATATTCTTAATGAAACTGATAAATACAATTTTTTGGTTAACCAACCACTTTGTTATAATTTTAAATTAATATTAAACTACGTAACTATTAAAATCACATATATATATATCTATATATTTATATTATATATATTTATATAAGTAAGTAAGTACACATTATATTTAGGAACTCTATAATTCAAACGGTAAACTGAATAAATTTCTCGTATGGGATAAAGTACGGTTTAAACTTTATCATTGAATTTCTCCCAAACATCCTAGAAGTTTACGTATCTATCTTTTTTTTTTTTTTTTTTAATACAATCCACGGGCCAATTTTCCACCGATCATGTCAAGCTGCATGCTTACACAATAAATAATATTTTTTCTAAAAGAGAAGGTGTACAGTCAACTTTATGGGACCCCCAAGGAAACTGCCATGCAGTTTCCTACTCACAAAAAAAAAAAATAAAAGTGCATCGAAAGCCCCCCATAGAAATTTCATTGAAGCTTCCATAGCTTCATTGAATTTACCCTCCCCAAGAAATCAAGCTTAGATTTTTGTCTATATATAACCCATAACATCTCTATTAGCTTAAAGAAACTCAATTAGTTACCAAATAAATAATGGCGACTACTACTACTCATGGTCTTCATGTCGTAATTTCCAAACCATTTTCCAAATGGTTTGCAAACAAGAGTTTAAAACTAAGCTTCAATCGTCGCCGATCAAAATCAAGCTCTAATTCCTCTTTAAGCTCTCCTAACTCTCCCATGTCGCCTTTACGCAGCCCGAGGACTAGTGCCGCCAACAAAGAGGAGGAGCTAAGAGAAGTCTTCCGTCGTTTCGACCAAAACGACGACGGCAAGATATCGGCTTTCGAGCTGAGATCATACTTCGGGTCGATCGGGGAGTACATGTCCCACGAGCAGGCTCAGGGGGTGATCAACGACTTCGACACCGACGGCGACGATTTGATTGACTTCCAAGACTTTCTAAAGCTGATGAAGAGAGATGATCATGATGGTGGTAAAGATTGTCATGGGGGTGATGATAATCATGATCATCATGATGATCAAGATCTAAAGAATGCCTTTGAGATGTTTGAGTTGGAGAAGGGTTGCATTACCCCTAGAAGCTTGCAAAGGATGTTGGGAAAGCTTGGGGATGCAAAATCGTATGATGAGTGTGCGGCCATGATTCAAGTGTTTGATACTGACGGTAACGGTGTGCTTGATTATAATGAGTTTCATCAAATGATGACTTGATATATGTGTATATATATATATATATGTATGTATGTATCGTCCTTAATTCGTTACATATTGTGATTACTTTGAGGACGAGATTGTAATCAAGATAACCCTCAAATAATCAAGAACGCACGTACCATGTTTTTGAACTTATATATATATATATATAATATTTCTACAATTTTCTGGTAATGATATTTAAATGAAGCAATTGTGTTTTGGGTTTGGTTTGGTTGTATGACCTTAGTTATTAAGCCTGTCTTTTCGCTTTGCTCTAAAATAATTAGGTTTTCTCCCATCTTTGTGTTAGCTAGCAGTCTATATATATATGTATGTATGTATGTATGTATGTATGTGGAAGGATTCTGGTAGCAGTGTAGTTAGCACTATGAACAAGTTTTCTTCTTCTTCCACTTTCTTTTTTAACAAATTAATCAATTTATTTATTAAAAGAGAAGAGACAGATTTTCCAAATGGCGCATAAGTCTTTATTGGCGTGATAGCAAAATGTTTCTAATTGTTTATAAAGCCAAAGTTGGGGGAAAAAAAAGAGAGAAAGCATATATTCTTGTTTGTTTGGAGAGAGCCCCATTATGGCAATTGTTAAACGCTTAAAGCGGAAGCAAAGTTTGTGAGGGATCTAAGGCAAAAAAGTAAGAAACAAAACTTAAGTATCAATATAAGTTTTTGATTAATACGGTTAGCTAATGTAGACTAACACTATAAAAATTAGACTTTTAGTTACAACAATTTTAAACAGAACGTTTAGTTACAATATTATTGTGTCATTAATATATATTTAGTCACAGCTTTAATTAAATTTTTATTATGACTAAAACATTTAGCCATAAAGTTTTTAGTCACAGAAACATGCTACGTGATTAAAAACTTTGTGACTAAATGTACATTAATCACAACATTTTGTTATGAATAAAAGTTTTTTTGGGGGGTTATGATTAAAAGTTTCAATTAAAACTATTGTGTTTAAAACTCTATTTTTTAGTGTATTTTACTAGATAACTAACCTAATTTTAGGGCCGGTAATTTCGGACACGCACGATGACACTATACGAAAATGACACGAGATAAACGGGTTTGGACTGCACGTTTATTAAGTGTGCCATAAATGAGTTGGCACGAATAACAAGAAAATAAATAGGCTGGATTTGTGCTAACGCGCTAAACACTCCTTAACACATTTAATTAAACAGGCCGTAAATATGTTGACACGGTACGACACGACCCGTCCATTTATAACACTTTTAAACTTAAAAATAAAAATATTTGAAATATTTATAGTACGTTAGTATTAATTAGATATTGTGTTTTTATTAATTTTCTTTATTGGTTTTTAAAAAAAAATTAAAATTTTTTTAATTTTTTTTAATTTTTTAGTTAATTGGGTCATAAATGTGTCATATACGTGTCGTTATCATGTCAACCCGTCACGGCACGTTTAATAATCATGTTAATCGTGTCGTGTCATGTTACGCGTGCTATAGACGTGTCGTGTTTGTGTTTGCATTTATAGCACGTTTATTAATCGTACCGTATTCGTTTTTGGACTAAACATGTCGTGCTGTAAATGTGCCGACACGAACATTGCATGAACACGATTATTGTCACCTCTACCTAATTTGTTTTTATTTTTTCCGTGAGACTAAGAGGAACCGATCCATAATGGTCATAAACAAACATCATCGTCTCTCCCCAATATTCATGTGAAGCAATTCACGTGACTCCAAAATATATTTTTACTTTATTTGAACTTCGAAGCACGTAAGAGAAAGCTTTGAGATAATTTTCATGTTTCGATTACATAAGATTTCTAAACAAATAAAAAAAGGAGAGAGAGAGATAAGGAAGGACCTTTTTTTCCCAAACAATTTGCAAATTCTATATTTTGTTCTTATTTATAACATTTGTCGTATGGAAATGATTTTCCTGCCAAAAAAAATGGTCGTTTGAAGATTCCGAAACCAAAATTAATAAGACAAAAAAGGGGGAAAAAGCAATGAAGCTCTTGGTTTGATCGCATGAAAATACGTACACGTGGTCTGATTGTACAAAGTCTGGTCAATCTTGGCAGTACATCTACTGTCTTGTTGTCAATTACATGTATCTCTACTTGTGCATGACATGTAATTATGCATGTTCTGGTTCACTTGTTTTTGGCATTTTGTATATGTGTGAACATCAAATAATTATCAGGGTACATCTGTTGTTTTTATTTTCTTATCTCATAAATAGTTTAATGAAGGGTCAGAACTTTTTTCGAAATTGCTGGTGGATCCGGTTTATGTTTTGGTTGAGTCTTTAATTTATGTCAATGATAGTGATTGTAATTCTCTATTTCAATATGAAATTTCTCCAAAAAAATGTGAAAAGGAAACATAGTTGAGTTCTATAAAAAAAAAAAAAAAACATAATTATTTTAAAAGGCTTGCTGCAAACTATTATATTTTAGTGTAGCGGATTAATGGTGAGAATTGAAGAAGGAAATCGTATAAACATGAATTTTCACTTCAATAGGGAAAATTCTAATATGATATTTCTAGTGATGTAGTTTCACCCGTCGTGAATGGATTTTTTTTTTTTTTTGGAAAAATGAAAAAAATGTTAGATTTTATAAAATTATTGGTAGCAAATGTCATTTATATTTTAAAATGTTAGCAAATATCAAATATCTTAAATTAAATAATTGTGTAAATTAAAATACCATAACAACCTATATATTTCAACAAATCTGATTTTTTTCTCTTTCTTTTCTTCTCTTACTCTCTTCATTCATCCTCGTTAGAAAATAACAGGTTGTGTGTCACTAGAGTTGAGTGAAGCCAGATCATGCTATCGCTGAAGTACAAACTGCAAGAGAAGGGCTATGCACGTCATCAAAGGTCACAAGAGAGTAGGCCAAATCATCACTGGAGTTGTGTGTGTTAGTCGTTTTTAGACAATTAAAAACAACTTAAAATCACAAAATGAAAGCATGAACAGAATCACAAATAATACCTCCTACCATTGACTGTATGTGCTCTGTAAATTTTGGCCCGACACTAATGATTTTGCACACTGTGTTTTTTAAAATTTTCTGAGCACTAACAATCCTCTCTTGGATGGTGTATTACTATTTTAATGAATTGCATGCCTAGGGACCCAAAAATTGAATTCACGTTTTTTTTTACGGTGACCATCACATGGTTTTTAAAAGTGGTTGCTGAACGGTTATTCCAACAATTAACTGTTCGGCGATTGATGTCCAATTTTAATACTCCACATGAGCCAATTAGGTTCTAACATTCTCCCACTTGTCCCATAAATCCCATCAATCATTACAATAAGAAACAAAATATATGAATCATGGCGATAAGTCCTCTAAATGATGAGTATTATCTTTCATGTATTACAATATATCTTGTCTCTTAAGATTTACCTGCGTATCTTAATGAATAAACCCTATGTTTGTTCTAGGTCCAAACTTTAGTGATATTTCTGAGAAATAAATTTGTGCATTTAACTGAAGTTGAAATGAGAAAATATCATAAATACAAAGTTTTACTACAAAAGTACAATGAAATTACATGAAGAAACCAAGTCCCATTCTATCCACATGATCCATATATTTTACTAGTGGCATGCCTTTAGTCAAGGGATCGGCAATCATCAATTCAGTGCTTATGTACTCAATGACTACTGCTTTATCCTTAACATACTCCCTTATGGCTAGATACTTAATGTCGATGTGTTTGCTTCGACTACCGCTCTTGTTGTTTCTAGCCATAAAAAAAACAGCTGAATTGTCACAAACTATTCTCAATGGC
This sequence comes from Artocarpus hirsutus, assembly GCA_946598075.1. NCBI lineage: Eukaryota > Viridiplantae > Streptophyta > Magnoliopsida > Rosales > Moraceae > Artocarpus > Artocarpus hirsutus. The sequence goes on from CAMOHE010051980.1 coordinate 112,863, forward strand.
CTAGAGATAGAACCCACAATCCTAAGCTCAGAAATAAAACTCCTGATCCATACACCATAAGAGGTAGCCTCAAAATAAGACACGAACTATGCCTCTATAGTGGAAGTAGCAGTCAAGGTTTGCTTGGCACTCCTCCATGAAATGGCTTCACCAGCTAGCATGAAAATGTATCCGAAAGTTGATTTTCGTGAATCAATGCAGCCAGCAAAGTCAGAGTCAAAGTAGCCAATAACCTCCAAGTTGTCAGTCCGTCTATATATAAGCATGTAGTCTTTGGTTCCTTACAGGTACCCATCACCTTCTTTGCAGCCTTTTAGTGGTCTGATCCTAGATTACTTATATTTGCCCAACATTCCTACAGCGAATGCAATGTCAGGTCTTGTGTAAACCTGAGCATACATGAGGCTTCCAACAGCTGAAGCATATGGAATGTTGCGCATTTGTTCTTTTTCAAGGTCATTTTTGGGGCACTAATTCAAATTGAACCTATCCCCTTTCACAATGGTAGCTATACTTGGTGAATAATTTTTCATCCGAAATCTCCCCAAAACTTTGTTGATATAGGTCTCTTGAGACAGACCCAATATGCCTTTATATCTGTCTCTATGTATCTTAATGCCTGTAACGAAGGATGCATCACCCATATCTTTCATGTCAAAGTTTTTAGAGAGAAATTGTATAACGCCCCCCTTTACGGACGTCACAGATGTCATTACTTTCGTTTCATAATATTTTTATTTATAAGATAAACTATTTAATTAAAAAGGTAATTTGAAAACATAACCCAGGATCCATGCGTTTTTTTTTTAATATATTTATATATATACATCATGTATAACTTATATTGCTCAATTATAAACACCCATTAAATAATTTATCAATATCAAAGTAAATTGAATAAACTTTTAAAAATCTTTAAAATCCATTTACATAGTTCGACAGGCTGAAGCTGTCCGGTAGTCCGAAGGTTAACCATTGGCAGGCCGCTTGAGGCTCTGCAAAATGGGGTTTTAAAATCAATAGGATCGGCAGGCCGATACTTAGCAATCGGCAGGCCGATTAAAGTTCTTCGACAGTCCGACCAGTAACGGTCGGCAGGCCAAACGATTAAAAGAAAATTTGTTTAAACACAGTTTTAATGCGGAAGAAAATTTATAAGATAATAAAGTTAAAGTGTTCTAGTTCGAATCTTAAAAGTCCATCAAATAACATACTCAAATTTGTAAAACTTAATTTAAATAAAAAAAATCATTCTTTGGCACTCTTCCGTTTGCAATTCATCTTGCTTAGCTCACACGTCCGTTAGTGTCCTCCACCTAATCCATAAGTCTCTTACCCTTATCTGCAACATGATGTAAACTTGAATAAGCAAATGCTTAGTAAGTACATTTGTAAATCTCACAACTTAAAACTTTTTATGAACATCATCATCATCATCATTATCATCATCATAATAGTGCACTAGGCACATTTTCATAGGAACATATATTTCATTACATTGTCCATATTAAAAATTTATTCATTTTATCTTAAGGGCCTAAGTGTTGCACCATTAACATCATCATCATAGGCACGCAGTCATGAGAGAAGAGGGGTAGCTAATCCCAAACCAAACATGACATCATAACATAACATAACATATCATTGGGTGTGCAACACTTATTTAGGTGATACATATACATATATACATATACTTTAATGCTTTTGAAAAACATTGTTATTAAAACATGCATAAAATTTCATGCCTTCAAAAACTTCATAATAATACTTCATGAAAACTTATCATGAAAAATCATCATAAACCATCATGAACATAGATTTTAAACTTTTCATAATACTCATACTTTTCATAAAATTCATTATGTTGCAGGTGAGAATGTACTTATCTTAATAAGCTTACTTAACCTTAACTTGTAGGTGACAACGCCGCGGTCTCGATGTGCTCACTTCTCATTTTGTTCATGTCATACATTCATAAAATGGCAATTAACATTTATTTTCAATGAATTAATCACCACAACATAACATCCATTTCATATAACATCACATTTACATTCATTTCTTGAAAACATAAATTTATAACATATTTCATTAACTTAAAAGCATTTAAACAAAACTATCAACACAATTACATTTCTAACCTTCATGAATGCATAGCTTAATAACTTTATTTTCACACACAATTTGAGCACCAAATTTTGCAAGAACAAAGTTAACATATAAATACATTACCATGATTTTTCTTTAGTCATAATAATTCCATTTGGCATCTAAAACAAATCATATAACATTCAACATAAAATCTGCCAGCAATAGTTAGGCAGTAAACAATTCTTAACTTAAGTCCATTTTTTTACATTTTCATGCCATAGAAAAATCTACAAAAATTAACACAGATAATAGACACATAGAACTATAACATATCCAAAAATCACATTTAAATAAATTCCAAACAGCTCAAACCGTGCATTAGATGGTAGAGACAAAAATAGCCATAAACAATTTGGATAGTAAATTACATGCAATAATTATTTCCAAACAATTAAAATAAATTTATTTAGACCTCAAAATTCATATGACATCATATTAACATATAATACAGTACCTCTAAAAATTCTCATCAAAAAATAAAATCATTTAATTATACAAAAATATCACACAACAAGAGTCTAGCAATTTTACCGATAAAGCAATCTCATAACCTAGTCTTAATGAAAATTTGATAACACATAATACATACATCATAATATCATGAGACTTTGAAATTCATAAATCAACATATAACTACAGAAGTACAAAATAATTCATCCTCAAAAAATTTCATAAAATCATACAAAACACCACTTTATAAAAGTTCAACAATTTACCGTTAAAACCGTCTAAAAACTAGCTACAATAAAAATTCCATAACACATAAAATTTTCATTAAATCATCACTATATTTCCAGTCCTTTAGTTAACATATTTATGAACATTTTGTAAAAATTTCGTGAGAAATATCAATCATTTACTCTATAAACAAAAACTACATTTATGTGCACATAAACAATCAGCAACAATTCATTATGAGGTGCAAAGCATGAATATTTAATATCTCAGTCTACATAACACCAAATGGCACGAAATTTGGAGCAACATCACATAGCATATTCATGAAAATCATATTAAAATTTCAGAGCAAACGAAAATTTATAGGCAAAGATATAAGGGTCGAAACATAGAGACAATTCAACATTATTGTTTAGCATAAATCAACAGTGAGTGACAGAGAGAAGAAAATTCATAACTTTTCACAGAAAAATCCAATTGAGGTGAAATTTTGAGAGTTAACACATAACACATACATGAATAACATATAAAAAATTTAGAGCAAAACGAAATTCCTAGATGAAGATATTGCAGTCGGGCTGAGGAGAGAGAAAATTTTAGAAATACCGAAAAATAAACTCTTACCTTAAAACGAATTTTCTTCAAACTCCTTCGAATTAACCCAAAAGAAATTTCAATGTTTCTTTTAATTGTTTGCAAGAGAAACGAGGGAGAGAAGAAAAGAGAAAAAAAAATGCAGAGAAACAGAGAGAAAAGAAAAATGTCTGAGAGAAATTTGAGTGTGGGAAATTCACGTGAATGGAAAAAAAATAAGAGGGAATGTCTGTACTATAATTTCAGAAATCCTTTTGTTAAAATTAGGCAATTGCACGTGAAAATGGAGGGAATTAAGGAAAAACATGTGATTTAGCTTCACTTACCATGTTTCACAATTTCAAAAGAGGAAATCATATTTAATTAATCAAATCAACTAAAAGTCAAACAATTTATTTCCTAAAATGAGAAAATCAATCCAAAAATATGCCAATTAATCAACAATCATTATCCAATCACATAATCATCCTTGTCACAAATTTTGAGAGATTTCTACTGACTGCTCGTCAGCTGTCATCAGCCTGTTGATGTCCTACTTTGGCCTGCCGATCCAAGGGGGTCATTTCGGTCTGCCGAACTAAATGGTTCGGCCTGTCGATCTGCCCTAACATACCAAAATTCATCAAAACATTAAATTTTCATAAAATTATGATTAAACATATAACATTAATAACATGAACACTAGAGCACATCAATTCCACGTGAGCGTCACCTATTATAACACTTAAAATAAAATGATTAGTGCCATTATATTATATATCATAACACATAACATAAATAAAACACTTAACGTCATTACTAATATTACATATTTCGTTACACATTTGTCATAAACTGTTACATGAAAATCGACAGGTGTTACAAATTGTTTCACCTCATGTAGCATACCCTTGTCATTGGTTGCAAGTAGAATGTCATCCACATACAGGACCAAGAAACAAATTTTACTCCCACTGACCTTCTGGTATATACATTGATCCATGATATTCTTTACGAATCCAAATGAAGAGATCACGTCATGAAATTTTAAATACCACTGACGGGATGGTTGCTTCAACCCATATATGGATTTCTTAAGCTTACACACCAATTGCTTACCATTCCTAGAGGAGAATCTTTTTGGTTGTTTCATATAAACCTCTTCCTCTAGTTTACCATTGAGAAATGCTGTTTTCACATCCATTTGTTACAACTCTAAGTCAAAATGAGCAACGAGTGCCAAGATGATACGGAGGGAATCTTTTTTAAATACAGGAGAAAACGTCTCCTTGTGGTCGATTTCTTCCTTCTGAGTGAACCCTTTAGCGACGAGTCTTGCCTTATATCTT